>LXGU01000124.1:0-48927 GCA_001640685.1 Catunica adiposa
GGCTATTGCCTCTGCGTCAACGACCTCACGGTCTTTGCCACAGGACCCTGAACCCTCTCCGATCTTCTCCGAGCCGAGGTATACGACCCAACCGGCACCAGTGTTGCCTTTTTCATCTCGGGAACCGTCCGAGGTTAATGCCATTATAAGACAAATACAAGTGTCGACATGGTTCATATCTAAGGGTTAAAATGTCCGTCGCCCAAACCATGCCCATGATCTTGAAGTTAGGATTAATTTGAATACAAACAGTAAATCTAAGACCCCCATGACATTGGCATTGGCTAGGGAAGTCCCTACTCTTTCTACTTAGGCTATTAATTATAGGTTCCTGCCAGCAAAACTCGTTTTTGGTTTCCGTAGTAAACAATGAATGATTAATTTCTCAACATAAACAAGCGCTGGTTGGCGTTAACAGAATGTTATTTCGTTTTCCTATCTTCATCCTCTATAAAATCAAGACCCCAATCACCACCTAATATCAAACGCCATTGTTCCAATAAGCCCTTGGAAGACAGCCAAATGCAAGGACAACGCCAATTGGCAGATTCCGGTAATGTGCCTCAGGGGGCTAGTTCCGTTGTCCGCTCTGACTTAACAGATGCAGCACATGTTCTTCAACAAAACCCAAGCTCTCAAGAGCCAAGCCCGAGGCCGCAAAGCCAGAAACAGCATAGCCCAAGACAACAAAAAAAAGGATCTGCATATTCAAAAGAGGACGCCCAGTTGAAAATAAGATTGCTCAACCTAGAAGACTTTTCCTTGTCCGAATACGATGTCTTTGACCACCCGCCATTCATCGCAGCCTCCCATGTCTGGGCCGAAAACCTATTCGATGCTCCAAAGCTCCATGCGAACACGCCTGGTATCAAAATGGTTTTGCACTATCAGAGCATCCGTCCCGATCTGAAATTCCTATGGGTCGACACCCAGTGTATCATTCAAGATTCCATCCAAGACAAGGCCGTTCAGCTGCCCGTAATGCCTTATATATACACCAAGTGCGCAATATGCGCAGTGCTATTTGCTTGCGACCCCCCAGACAAATCCATGCTGGACGCACTTGAGACTCTCCGGAAAAAGATAACTCCGTTCTACAGTGTCCAGCCCAAGTCATCGAGGTGGGAAGACACTGTCCTGCCTCTAAGCTACGCCGAAGAACAAATCATACACAGCTTCTTCCAATTCCTGTCGTCGACCCCCTGGGCCCAACGCACCTGGACCCTGCAAGAATACGTCCTCCCCGACAACATCACCCTCCTCTTCCCCCCCGGCCCTATCATTCCCGACGCCGCCGCCCTCCTCACCTACGTCCACACCCACACAGTCCGCCTCGCCACCCTCCTCTCCTCCCAGCCATCCCTGCGCCCCCCAGAAATCCACTCTCTGCTCCGTCAATCCCGTGAGGTAGGAAATTTCTCTTTGATAATAGGGAGAGTAATTACGCGGGATGCATTCAGGAATGGACAAGTCGTATACGAATCGGTTATGTGGGCGGCGGAGCGTCTTATGGCTCGCGAACCGCTAGATAAGATATATGGGCAGCTTGCGCTGTGTCGTATTGATTTACCGTTAGATTATGACGTGAATCCGCTGGAGTTGTTGGCTAGCTGGTGTGCAGAGTTAGTCCGCACGCGGCAGGTTATTCATTTGTTTGCGGTGTACCCGGAGTATGCAGACTCTCTGTTTGGCTGTCTATATCAGGTTAGGACGTTGTCAGCTAGGTCGAGCCCTGTGGGGTATTGGCAGATGGATTACGGGGGGTTTGTCTCGGGTGAGGGAATAGAGATGAACAAGTATATGCAGTTGACTGGGTATACAGTGGTGCAAGGGGGTATCGTTGCGTATAACTTTCCACCGATGGATTCATCTGACAATGCTCGGGTGTGGCCGGGGGGAAAGTTTGGCGGGTGGCCTATGGGGATCAAGGTTGAATATGCTTGTGTGACGCTAGGTCATCCATCGTTTCCAACTTTGAGTCTTGGAGAGCTCACGTGGGGCCCTGAGACCGATAGGCATAATGGGATCTTCACGGCCTTGAGAAATGGCTATGAGTGTTTAATGAGTAAAGATGCCCAGAGATTCTCGGAGGCCTCTTTATCTATTCTTGCAATGCAAGAGGCGTGGCGGACTGTCTGTCTGTATCTCAGACCCATTGGGGAGAAGCATCAGTCTTTACTCAGGGTCCCTAGATATATGGAATCATCTGGGGCATCGCCTGCGTATCTCCTGGCGAATGTTGGCAGGCATGCAACAATTGAGACGCCGGTTACTATAACGGGGATTTCTCAGGTTACCTTTGGGTATACCCGGTCATTTCTAGTGTGTGAAACGTCCAAAGGTTCCGATAAGTTGTATGGGGACGAGATGTATCCTATGCATAAGTTTGGAGTTGTGGTGGAGGTCTCACAGGGGATTTCAAAGGCGATGTTTGAGGATAAGAGTAGATATAAGCGGGTGTATGTGGGGGGATTCCGTTGTGATTGTCAACGGGCGTATCGTGATGGGCGGGATTCGAAGGAGATTTGAATGATGAGGTAGGCGGAAGACAGGCCGACGGATTGATGTATTGTCTTTTTTCTTTTTTCTTCGATATTCTATTCTTTATGTCTATATTTATATCCGTTTAGTCAAAAAAACGTGGAATCTCAGTAGCTCCTAACTGTTCCATTGTCCATAAATATCTTAATATTTTCACACCGACTATCAAGATTGTAATCTGTGATAGTTCAACGCATGAGATAACATTATGTAATTAGCCGGCATCGCCATCTTCTTACCGCCCAACCCACCCACGGCTTTCCAAGTTACGAAACAAACCAGTGATATAACCAATTTATTATGCATAACACCTGACATAGTCTGGCAATGTGGAGTTTTCTCAGGTTATCATTAGAGGTCACACGTGGGTTCATAGACATATATACCTCACAATAAAGCAGCCTCTTAGACAAGAAGATCAGATCACCAAGAAAGACATCATAATTATTATGAAGAAACGCAGTATTTACAGCGTATCTCAGGTTTTTAGTCTAGTAAAACCGTGTATTACACCTGTATTTCTACATTTTTTAGCCCTGGTATTATTCAGCTGGTGATATGTAACATTTGATCTATTCGTGATTGTCTATGCCACTGCCAACCAACCATTCGCATTCGCATACCATGTCCCTCCAAAACCAAACTATGACCAGCGTCTATCCATGCAGACAGCCGCTGGCCACCCATGTATCTGGCGTCTATTCCCCAAACTCAACTTATTAACACCCCTAAGGAGCGTATCTTACCTTCCTGGCGGTAGTGTGCCGCCAGGAAGCGCCAAGGGGCAGGGGTTAGTTACACAGAGTAGACAGGGACAACGTCAGTAGGAAATCAGCTCTGTATTGCAGCATGACATTGTAAATAATGATGACGGATGGTGAGACTGACAGGGCCGGATGAGAGTTTTATGGTGGACCCATGGGCCGGCTACCTTGTGTCACGGATGAAGGAAACTCTTAGTTAAGCCGGGTATTGATTGCTGGGATTTACGATATCTACATTGTTAATGGTGATGCCGTTGATACGGCTGTATATAACAGCCTCAAATGCGGGGCCACGATCATGCAGGGCGTGGTTTGGTGGAATGAAAGTCTTTACGGTGATCCTGAGTGGTAGGGTATGTGTGTATTGGTCTACCATATGTCTTCGGGCAGAGTTTCTTTAGGCTTGCTCAAGTGGAATTCTTTTTTGTAGATGAAGACCGTCAAAGAAATAAACACATTGTTGAAATGAGCCACCACCCTTTTAAGTTCAGAATTCAACTATCTTGTCTTCGGTCGTCAACGGTAGAATAGGTCGTCAGAATAGGGGACAATACTACACAGGGGCATGGGATTAATCAGAGTAACTATACACCATTCTTGTAATCTGGCCTATCTAGCGAGATGTACTTAGTGTAACATTAGTAGTAATCTTCACATTTCAAAGTGATGTGAGCCAATTCAGCATGTCCTATTAATGAATGATACGAATGAAACCAGATATTTTATATTGTTCGTCATTGCATCATTCTTTACAAAAGTCCAGATGACACAGTAACAAGTTACTATATGACTGAGCGAGATTCTCGTCGGAGTTTATATTCTTACTATCGTTGACAGTGACAACGGCCACCGCCAACCATGACCTGATGAAACGGCTGGCCGTTAAATATTGCCTCATATTGTTTAACAGGGACGTTAGCAATGTATCCCAATTTGTGCAAAGGATCTGCTTCACTGCCATATGCACTAGTAGCTGAAGTTGGTGATTGTCTGCAAACCATAAATGTCCGATTCCCATCCTCGTTCGCCAACTGAGATATGCCCGTCAGTAAGCACTGCGCTCCAACTGGGTAATGTCGTCCTGTTGTTGCAACAAGGTAAATTTCGGAAGTCTGCGTCGTATACTGTCGGCTTATTTTGATCAGGCTTTGGCTGCGGGATACCACCTTTTTCAGATTCCATAACAAGAAGCCCCATAACATCCATGAATTCAACACACTTTCAACGATAGTCTGCCATTCCATCTTTGTCGTCTCCGTGGTCGGCTTTTGCAGGCAATGGTATCCATTTTTCAAATTAGGAATGATGCATTCAGAAATCTCGTTATGGACAGCATCGAAGTGGCTCAAGAGGTGGGACAAATGATTAACGGGATATTCTGGATGCCCCAAAACTTTGCATACATACTCAACCATTATAGATTCTGAGTCGTCTCCATCGTCTATTGGTAATGGCGGGTAGTTGAAACAGATCTTGGCCGTTTGTATTTTGGTATGGCAGATCAATTGCCCATGAATGTTAATACTAATGCCAGGACCTTCCAGAACTAAACCCTCGAATGAACCTTGCCACAGCCCATCCGGTGTGAGAGGGGGAGAATCGTAACTCGTCTGGAATAGGCATCCTAATTGTGAAGCGTTATACTTGGGTAAGATCGCAAGCATTGGAGTAATTTGCTTAGATGCCACAATGCGGAAACACCACTGGATAAATAAATCAGACCAAGTCATGCTATAATCCAATGGAATATTGATACGTGAAAGTGCCAATTGTCCAAAGATGTGGTCCTGCGGATATTTGGCTTTCAATGACCCGTGAGACCATATGATGGAATCAAAATTAGTATTGCCATCTTGGTAGTCTCGGCGTGTCTTCGTTCGACCAAGCATCAGCAAAATATCTTTGGTATTGGATAACATGCTAACGTTTTCATTTCTCCTCAAAATGCTCTCAAAACCACCGAAAGTCTTCTCAGCATACTGAATGTAGTTGCCACATTCAAACGTCATGATAACGATCATTGGCAGAGCGAATTCTTGCAATGTCCACAATCTACTCGCCCAGGTTGTTGATCCAAGAAAGCTATAAAAAAAAGCAATGCCATCGTATAAGCTGCCAGAACCAACAAAATATCGCAAGAACAATTCTATGTCATTGATTGGCTTACATGGCATTCCCGGAGAATGGATCGAGTTATCGGGGGTATTTGTGCCAAGCCTGTGGGGTAGCTTCTGAGGACAGACAACTATACAGCGGGTACATTCACTATAGATCTTTGATATATTCGGGAGCTGCACTGCTTTGTCCGTATGGCTGTTCTGGATAATACAAAGTGTATCAACCCATAAATACCCAGCTAGGTCTTCCTTTCTGCAGTATTTCAATACTTGTTGGATACCAGGGCTTGCCCTTATTGTATCCTTGTTTGCGTTGGCCGAGAGTGGAAACATCTTGTCATCCCATGCATGTGATGCCGCCATAACTTTCGGCAGATTAGTGGACGGAAATTCTTCAATCTCCAGTGTTTCCAAGTTTAAAAGCCTGATCATCATAGTATCCGTGTCAGAATGTTGCGCCTTTGACAGGATGCGATTTTGACTACTCCGATCATGTGAAGGAACACACTGAGCGCCTCCTTCTAAAATACCAGTTAGCTACGAGGACCTCAAGATGGTGCCATAAATATTGAATGTTCACAGTTCCATATGGTACGAGCTAGAACTTGTTCCCCAATCATTGTTAAATATTTAACGATTATTAGCTCACAGTTCATGGTCGCTCATACAGACATCAGAAATATTTTAATTAGACATACCAAAACCTTCGGGTAGTGATAAATAGTGAGCGCCATTTAAAGTTCCTGTCTGGAAATGTTCCGCATCATAACATCTCCAGCTTGAAATGTCTGGGGTACGTCCATCGGATGCATCAGGATACGACAAATACGGCCGATTCCGACTTGAACCGGACAGATTAGCACCAATCTGGGACGGCGGAGTTTCCTCAATTCGCGTTCCCTTTTCAGCTTCGTTGGGACTAATCTCGTCATCATTGTTGCGCTTGCGCTTGGTGCCATTGTTTGTATTTTCAATGAAGTCATTGCCATTGTTGTGGTCGCCACCATGGTCAAGGTTATGGTGTTCAGCGGTCGAGTTAGGCACAGAGTCAATAATATCAGTTGTTGTGACGGACTGTCCATGACTTCCAACAGCCTTCTCAACGGGGATTAAGAGTTCAGATGTGTCAGTATTAGCCTCATCAACTTCCGGAGCAGTCGGCATATTATTCGCCGCCATGATGTGATAAAAATGCTGTCGGAACTCTGGAACTCGTTATAAATATGGTTATTCTTCTAATACACTGGATACTATGTTGGTGCTTTCCAAGTCGTGCTTTATGAGGTTTCGAACCAAAATTCTACAAGTTTTGACTGTTACGTTTGGCTCAAAATTGTGAAGGTTTAGGAGAATATTTACCACAAGGGGTATATTGAAGTGGAGATAGCTTTGGAGCCATTTTTTATAGCAGTAAACGAATATGTCTGTATATTTATACACATAGAGCTTTGGGTCATATACGTAGACATGATGCAAGAACCGCCTTTTCAGATCGGCTGATGCATATTTACCCCGCCTGTTGTGTATTAGATGAGTCTGCATATCGACACGTAGAACCACATAAAGGCCTTGTCACGCTTGCAAAATACTCTTGTTTTATTGGCTGGATATAGGCTTACTCTGCTTCACCAAGCATGGCTATTCATGTTGCTTGCATTGAATCACATACGATGACGTCATATATCAATGCTCTCATGTCAAACTATGGTATTAGAAAATGGCAATTTGTTATCTAATTTTGCATGCTTACGCGAATTTATAGATCCTAAACCCGCGCACTGATATTTTGAGGCTGAGCTACGATGCTGGCATTAATTACATGTATTATATATGATCGTCATTTATATTGCGGTCACCAACTTTCATGGTGGTACAAAGACAAATCCAGATATCCTTCATATTTAAGGGTTAACGTGTCTATCGTCCAGGTCGAGGTCTTAATCTAAGACCAGCTTGAATACAAGCATAAAATGCGGGGCCGCCATGACACTGGCGGGGTAGGGGACTTGAAGCCACATGCATCAAAAAAGGCCCGGGAGCCAGAGCCAATTCCTTGATATGGAGTTCCTTCTGATACATATGAATGCCATCATCGTGAGATAATTGCGTCCTATCAAGGGTATTACCAGATATATTCATTGATCTTAACGATAATCAACATGACTTTACACATATTACGAGTACTAATTATAATTAGAGCCTCTCATGCTTAATTCCTTGTAAATTTAATAAATCTTTTAGTATAAATTTATTGTTTATTCATGGGAACCAAAAAAGGACTTTGCTGGAAGAAACCTCCTGTTAGCCAGAAGCTATGATTGACAGCCGAATTGGAAAAGTGGAGACCTCCACCAATAGTGCCCATAGCTTCAACCGCACCTTCCCTGATCAACTGGATCACCAAGGTTCGACTCGCGCCCGAGGCTTCAACAAGCCTATTCGCTTGTATGAGAATCGGGGACAAAACACTAGCAGAATGGTACCCTGCGGTAAACTTCGAACTCTAGAGCCCGCTATAGCCTCCAATATTCCAATTCAATAATAAAGTTGTAAAGGGGCCCGTCACCCCGCGCTGGTATCATGTAAGCGACCAGGCGTTAAGCGGACCAAATTGAATCGCAGGATTCCTGTTTCGTCGAGACCAGGCGGGTAGCTACGCATTTGACGTGAAACACCCCCCCCCCCCCCCCCNCCGATCTCCCCCAAAGGCTTGTGCCCCCCAAATAAATACATCTCAATCGCCGCCTCCAGAGATCCTCTCAATCCCTTTTCTCGTACAATTCCCTCCGCCACTATTCAAAACCTTACTTCAATACCCAATTAACCACTTCTGTCAAAAAGAAAAAAGAAATAAACCACCCAAAAAACCGCAAACATGGACCGTCCCAACAAGCCCTCAGCCCTTGCCCGCACTCCCGGTCTGCCCCCGCAAGCGACTGTCGACATCACCCACGAGAACACCCGCGTCAAGGCGACTCTGCCCACTGGCGAATCCGTCGAGGTCCTTCTTCACGGCGCGACTGTCATTAGCTGGAAGGATAACATCAACAAGGAGAAGCTGTGGCTTTCCGAGGGTGCCAAGCTTGATGGCTCCAAGGCTGTTCGCGGTGGTATCCCGCTTGTCTTCCCGGTATGTCAAGAGAGCTTTCTCGTTGCAATTAGTTCAATGGACTTTTAACTAACATGTCACTACGTACTACTAGGTCTTCGGTACCCGCCCCGACCATGCTGCCACCTCGGCGCTCCCTCAACACGGCTTTGCCCGCACTTCGACCTGGGACTTCCTCGGCAAGTCGACTAGCGAGACCCAGGGCTCTTCTGTGAAGCTTGACTTTGCTCTGTCTTCCAACACCATCTCTGAGGAGGCCAAGAAGCTGTGGCCCTTCACCTTTGGCCTTCTTTACAGCGTTGTTCTGTCCCGTGAAAGCCTGACCACCTCTCTGGTTATCACCAACGAGGGCCAGGAGCCCTTCGACTGCCAGATGCTCCTGCACACCTACCTGCGCATTGAGGTAAGCTGCACACCACAAACTCAACAACTGGCTAGCAATCAATATACTAACATGCCAACTTTTCTTTACAGGATATCGAAAAGACCACCATCACCGGTCTTGAGAACTCCGAATTCGTTGACAAGGTCGATGAGCCCCGCAACAACACCCAATCTGGCCCCATCTCTATCTCCAAAGAAGTCGACCGTGTCTACTCCCCCGCCACCCCCGCGTCCACCCCCATATACGTCAACGAGTCAGGCGAGGAGGCCTACCGTATCACCCGTGACAACCTCACCGATGTTGTCGTCTGGAACCCCTGGGTTGCCAAGTCTGCTGGCATGGCGGATTTCGAGCCCAAGGAGGGTTTCCGCAACATGGTGTGCGTGGAGGCGGGTAGTGTTAAGGAGTGGACTCACTTGGAGGCTGGTGATGTCTTTGAGGGGTCGCAGACTATTTACATCGATTGAAGTGTGCAGGAAGAGAAAATGAGGGGGAAATTATAGAGTAGCACAATGTGATGTACTCACTTGTGTATTTTCTGAGGATGGAGAGAAAGCATGATTCAATACCAATATACCACTTTGTTACTTGTTAAAATTAATTGCATTTTCTTTCTTTTGCTTTGCATCTGATCTCTGTACTTTTTGTTGTCTGTCGTCCGTGAACAGCCCGGTTACTTCTGCTCAGGCTTCCGCACTTTGCGGTAATGCTCCGCCACCAAGAAAGCCAACTCCAAAGCCTGTCTCTCATTCAACCTCGGGTCACAGAAACTCGTGTAATTCGTCGACAAATCATCCTCATCCAAAACCTGTCCACCACCCAAACACTCTGTAACCGCATCCCCCGTCAACTCCAAATGAACTCCACCCAGATAACTACCCATCTCCCTATGCACGGCCAAAGTCTCCTTTAACTCCGAAAAGATATCTGAGAACCTCCGTGTCTTAATTCCCGCTTCGGTACTAAGGGTGTTCCCGTGCATAGGGTCGCACTGCCAAATGACAATACCATCTGCATATTCCGAGGCGGCGACGGCGCCAATATGCGCAGGGAGGAGCGAGCGAACCTTGGAGGCGCCATACCGGGTAATTAGTGTGACCTTGCCGGGTTCCTTGTTGGGGTTCAGGATGCGGAGGAGGGCGACTATGTCTTCGGGGGGTGTCGTGGGGCCAACTTTCACACCAATGGGGTTCTCAATCCCGCGGAAGAATTCAACGTGGCCATGGTCGACTTGGCGCGTCCGGTCACCAATCCACAGGAAATGCGCCGAGGTATCGTAGTATTTCATAGGTAGGGTGTCGCTAGCGGCGTCTCTACTAGAGATGCTGGCTTGACGGGTGAGGGGCTCTTCGTATTCGAGGAGGAGACCTTCGTGGCTAGTGAAGAGGTCGACGGTGTCAAGTTTGTCTAGGCGGTCGGCGCCGATGGTGGAGAGAAATGAGAGCATGTCGGTGATTTTGTTTGCGGCTTCGGTGTAGCGGGTGCGGAGGGTTTCATCTTTGACATGACCAAGGTCCCAGTCGAGAGGACGGTGGAGGTCGGCAATTCCAGAAGCGAGAGAGGCGCGAATGTAGTTGAGAGTAGCGGCTGAGTGGTTGTACGCACTACGATCATTGTGTTAGTGTCACCGAACTTTGGTGCAAGTGACGAGATACTTTTTTGTCTTACCTGACGAGTCTCTGAGGATCAATTTCCCGCTCATCCACTGCATACCCGTTCAAGATGTCACCTCGGAACGACGGCAACTCCTTGCCATCTACCATTTCGGTTGGACTACTTCTCGGCTTTGCATACTGTCCAGCCATGCGCCCAATTCTCACCACTGGCTTATCCGTCCCCCAAATCAACACCAAGCTCATCTGCAACAGCAGCTTAATCTTACTCTCGATCGCCCCCTGCTCACAGTAGTCAAACAACTCTGCGCAATCACCGCCCTGCAACAAAAACGCGCGACCTTGCGCAACATCTTTTAGTAAAGATTTCAGTCTGTTGATCTCGTGAGGGTGGACCAGCGGCGGCATCCGCTTCAGTTTATCGGTAGCACTGGTGACGGCGGCGGGGTCGGGGTAGGGAGGGGCCTGTTTAAGAGGCTTGGAGCGCCACGAGGACGGGGACCAGGTTGGTGATGACGACATGGTTTGTATGAGTTAGAGGGATCGGAATCGGGGATGAAGTCAATCGATGTCGTAAATCGAAGCAAACAAGAGTATGTTCAAAGATGTATCGCGATAGAAACCTTTTGAACGAGAAATATGCCGAAGTTTTAGAAAGTGGCAATGATGACTCGGATCGATTGCAGTATGAATGAACTGTGTGTAGGATCCTTAAGCCGATCACTGCCTGTGAAATCCGTCCAATGCTCAAGGCAAGGATCGCAAATCTGATGTTAGCTTTATTGACCGTTTTGGGAAATTCGACGTCAATAACAAGTTATAATAGCGGCAACGGAAATTATTAAAGACAATAGTAAGGCCATATATAATCATTTCAAAGAAATAGAAAAGGAAACATAAAGTTTATAGTTTTTTTTTGAAGATATCACCATGGGACTGTGAGTCAATTAGTTCTTTCCGTGGCTGCGCAAAATTTTGAATCAGTCTCTGACTGGAACTTGCGCACGTCTGCAACAAATCCATAGCAATTCCTAAAGAGGAAAGGCCAAACCTACCAATCACATGCTTGGGGGAACTACTGTTTATAATAGACAACTGGCGGTGTAACCAATCCAGGCGCTTTTTTGAGTCACAATAGTAGATAAGTGCATATCGACTTGATCATTTGAGAGCATATAGAGTCATGTTTTAGTTTGCAAATGAATAAACGAAATACAGATAATCAATATATTTAGTTACAATTATAGAATTCATCATAAGTAATATGTGCAGCTCCGTGGCAGCTGATGAATGATATTCTCATGAAAACCAAGTACCAATATTAAGCGTGCTACATATATTCATTTCTATCTCATCAAAATATCCCACTTCACACACCTCGGCTCCCACATCCCATCAAAATACCCATCTGCCTCCTGCGGTTCATAGTTCTCTGGATCATATAGTTCCTTGAACATATCTGCTCTATCCCATGGCGGCCTCCCCCCACCATGTTCGCCATGTTCGCCATGTCCCTTATGCGGGTGTCTACCCGGCGGCATCCTCGGCCATTCCATCTTAATCATTGGCCACATCGGCACATAGCACAGCTCGTCATCTTGGCAAGTCTCTTTGCATGCAAGGAATTCCCCTTCCCATCCAAGCCATGATCGAAGTTCTCCAATATTTTGTTTCCAAGTTCTGACAGATGGAGCAAGATGGACGGATGAAGAGGAAGTGTGGGCAACCTCCTCCAGATCGTACATTACGTCAAGAAAGATGGCGCAGATAGTTCCAAGGGTTTCTTCAAAGGCGTTCTTGAGTGAGCGTTCGGATGGGCAAAGAGAGTCGGTCTTGAGAAGGCGGGTGTAGTGGTATTTGCACCGAGTCAATGCCTTTGTGTAGCTCTCATCATTCTTATCGAGCGGATACTCGAGATGTGTAACCAAGAACAGATGATTTAGGCCCCTGGTGTCTTTCAGCCAACGAGACAAGATTGTTTCGTTTCCCGCAGGGTCAAACGTGTCCATGACAGATCCCATTATCTTTATGTGTTTGGAGGTCCGTTGGACAACCTCTTTAGTGACTCTTGACCAATCAAATCCTGAGCATATCCCTTCCCGGTCATCACGCACCATCCCCTCGACTAGCGCCTTGAACAACTTACTATCCGCTATTGCCGCCCCTTCCAAATTATGATATCTTCTTCTTCTCCCCAACTCCCTCATTCCATCTTCCCTTCCTCCTTTCCATCTCCCATCTTCCGTCAAATTCAGCCTGCCTGCTTCAGCCCCTCTTAATCCCTTGTCGTCAAATTCCTCCGCGTAGAAGCTAACAACACCACAACCACTAACTTTCATCTTTTCCTCTCCCCTCCCATTCCCCATTCCATTGGACCCGTAATGGTACGTCGCCCCTAATAGCCAACCATACGCTTGAGTTTCCAAAAAAGGTTCTCCGTCTTCCCTCCGCCAATGGGGCGGCGGCATATTGCCCGAGGGCTCTGCTGACCTATCAGTTCTAGTTGGCACTGGTGGTAACGACATTGTAGCTTCGCCATCATCATACTTCGTCACATCACCAGCGTCCCTAGCCTCTTTCTTGTTATCCTGCGGCACCGATATGTCAAGATTATCCACTAATGCCAACGACGTGCTCAAGAAATCACACCAAATCACCTCAAACCCCGCATTCATCCTCACAATGCCCTCCACTCCCCAGCCCCGCCCACCCATACCGCTCTCTGTAATCCAGTCACAAAGACCAACCGCCCTTTGATATTCTGGGATCAAAACATTGAATCTACCGTGCTCCATAGGCCCAGTTGTGTTACCATACACTGCAAGCATTTGTGTATCCATCCGCCCCATGCCAAACAACGTTGCGCTTTCCCCATCAAAATATAGAAGCTTAATTGGATGTGTCGTTTGATAGGTCAAAAGTGTTGACGTCGGCGTAGACCCCATGATCCCGTAGGCCATTTCACTACTAATAGTCAGAAACAAGGCCTTGAACACAGCATATTTTCATCACTTACACATCAAAAGATAGCCATTCCGGGCTCGGTGGCGTGTCCCTATTTAGCCTCCCATGATATAAATTTGTAAAAGCCGGAACCTCCACCAAACCAACCGAATGCCCGTTAGGATATACCGTATTCGCCCATTGCTGCCCTAAAGAATACGTCGCCGCAAACAAATGGGGCGCCGATGATGAAAAGTTCAATTTCCATGCCGGTCTATTTGCTGAAATATCAGGTTTATCATGCAGTAGTCCAAGAGGTTTCTGCTCTGCATATACTGCTGTCAGAGTGGCGAAGAGGACGATGGCAGATTCGCCCCACCAGGGAGTCCATCGGGCTAGTCTTAGCATTTCGGGGCGTCCGGGGTCTCAGAAATAAACATCAATAGGCCACAAATTATGTCTCAATCAACAAATAAACGCAATTATATTATCATATGGCAGAACAAATAGTGACATTTGAATAGAGATCAAAGTTTTCAATGATTTCTAGTCGTCGCCATAAATATTGTGATAACGAATTATGAAACGGACTCAAAGGGTTATAGATAAGGAATTTAACCCTAGTAAATATACTTCCTAGTTATTATGATAATGATACGCAAGCATGCTGTAATCAGGACATTTATTTACTTATTTATTAATTCATATGAAATAAGACAACTTGGAACGGCAATTGTAGAAATAATATCATTTACGTTATATTTTATTAATCATTCATCATAATATCTCCATTACCATACGCACACGCTTAGAACTTGTTGAACCCAAGCTCGTAAACGAACCCAAGGCACAGCTTGGTGAACTCGAGCATGTGATCATAGTTGACCAGATCCAGAGTGTCAGTTGAAGCATGGATGTAAGGGGAAGTATCCTCAAACACACCCTCCGAAGCCATAGCCGCCGGGAAGCCAACCTTATTCGCCGAAGCGTGGTCACTGCAAGCATACCCACACTCACTCTCCGCCCAGGGAATGCTGTTGTACCCATCGATAACCTTCTTCAGGAAGGTAGTCAACCCAGCGTCGACGTTGTCAACAAACACACCAATCTGTTGCTTGGTGCCGGGCTTGAAGTAACCAGTCATGTCCTGGTTCAGCATAGCAGCAACCTCAACACCGTTCTTGGCGTAGTTGTTGAAGACAGCCTGGGAGCCCAGAAGACCAGCCTCCTCACCAGAGTACCAGTGGAACTCAATAGTGTTCTCAGCCTGACCAGACTTGACTCTCTGGTCATCAAGGATAACTCTCAGAGTCTCGAGAATAGTCATCGATCCCGAACCGTTGTCATCGGCACCGGGAGCCCGGGCAGTCGCGCGGTTCCGCCCACTGCCAATGGAGTCCTGGTGAGCACCCACGACAACAACCTTCTTGCTCTTGCCGGGAATAGTCACAATGATGGAAGGCTGGGCCCAAGAGTGCGTGAAGAACTTGCTCGTAACCTTAGCGCTGGGGGCCGCCGCAGAAATGATGTCGTCGGCCTGAGCCTTCAGCCAAGTAGCCGACTGCTTGCCGTAGTTGGCGCTGTAGTAGCGGTTGTAGAAGTTGGAAAAGGTAGTCAGAGTGCTCTGGAGCTTCTGCTTGGAAAGCCCGGGGATCAGAGACTTGACGGCGGCGGTCTGCTTGAGAGAGGCGGGAAAGGTGGCACGGCGGGTGATGATGGGAGGGGTGGTGCCTTCCTCAGTGATATCGAAGAAGTTAACGCCGGCCTAATGGAAGACGATATTTAGTTTGAGGATCAATAGGGGATAATACTTTCAGGTAGTTCAAAGTACTTACATCCTTGAGAGCCCACTTCTCGTCCTCAGTAACAACGCGAACGTCATCAGGACCCAGGGACAGAGTGAAAAGCTGCTGGCCCTCGGCCTCGGTGGTACCGTTGGTGACGGGGGGGATGACAGCAGCGTGGGCTGAAGCCACCAGCGCAGCAAGAGCAAGAGAATAACGCATATTGGTTAAATTAATATTAGTGGATAAAAGGTAGATAAAGAATGTATGTAGTAGCTAAGTGGAATATGCTAATTAGTAACTGAAGATCAACAAGAAGAGATCTCTGGAGATCAAGAGACTCTACTGCATATCAAGCATAGGAGGGCACCGGGAGTATTTATATCAACCTCAACCTCTCTCTCATATTCTTCACAAACGAGCAACTTCCTTTTTCTCCCACCTTCCAATCCAAGCCCCCGTACCATCTACCTTCCCGTGCCCACAACAACCAGTCCATCCACCATCCTCCTCTTCTTGGCATTCTGCAACCCCTCGCATTATCTTCACCTCACAAGCAATTGCCATTTCCCGCTGATATCATCATTAATTGCTAAAGGACCCCTCCTTCCCCAAAACTTGCCTTCCCAAATAGACCACAGCGTTTCTTAGAG
The DNA here is from genome assembly GCA_001640685.1 of Catunica adiposa. NCBI lineage: Eukaryota > Fungi > Ascomycota > Sordariomycetes > Microascales > Ceratocystidaceae > Catunica > Catunica adiposa. Next base: position 15,910 of record LXGU01000124.1, read on the forward strand.
GCCCTTTTTTCCTATGGTTAGCCTATTCTTCTTTCCAGGCACGGCAGGAAGTGTAACTTGGACCAAGAGCCCGAGCGTTTTGGAATGGGACTTGCCTGATTGGGAAGTTGGATAAGGTTGACGGGGGGTGGGAGGACTTTATGGTAGCAGCGGGGATTAATACTCGGAGGGATGATCGAGGCGAAACGGCTGGATGTTGAACGGGCTGATTGGAAAGTGCCGATGATTTGACAAGTTGCTGATTGTTTAGGCGAGCATGCCAGGAACAGGAAACTTTAAATATGACATCCATCAAGGTTCTCATGATTTGAGGATTCGTGTAACTGTACGAGGTCCATGTTGACTATCGACAGACAAGATAACGTTGCCATACTTTGATAAGCCTAATTCAGCCTCATTTATTCGTCATTCTATTTCCCGACAACCTTCCATATCCACAACGTCACTTTCTCCTCCTTGTCTGCGATCTTTTGCTCAAAGTCTTGGCAAAGTCCACGATAGGCAGGCCCCTGCAGAATCCCCGGTTCTTCGACAATCCAATGAAACCCCACAACACACTAAGGATAACTCATCATCATCACTCCATATCGGACCCGGATCATCAGTGTAGTGCATGTCATGTACTGTATAACCGCTATCTATTTTTCACACATATTCTTCATTAAGATTACAAGATGTATCCGCAAATCACTAACTGTAAATAGCATCTGCCCCACCTACCGGCATAAACTCAACAAGCATTGGCCATAACCTCCACAGCAACACTGACCAACACTGACCGCGTGCAGTCTCCGCCAAGATCACCAAACTGACGCCATCCATTAATAAGGGTTATCATCCTCTTCGTCTAACACCGGGTCCCGCATACTATGATCCAAGAACGGTACCTCGTGCTCCCTTTCCACCATTTCAGCAACCAACCTAAATACTTCGTCTGATACAAGCCATTCTCTCTCTAAAACCCAAACTCCCCACTTCAACAATTCTATATCCTCCTCTAGTGTGTCCTGCCCCCACAGCCCCTCCGGGACCTCCGGAATCTCCATATCATCTGGCTCCATCTCCCAATACCCTTCAAACTCTTCCTCTTCACAATCTTCTAGTCTCTCCCCCATTCTCTTATCCAACCAGTGCTGTAAAACCTTCACTCCTCTCTCCGGCAACTTGCCGTTTCCCTCCCCAAAAGGCACCCTCCCCACCTCCACAACCCCCACCCTCCTTCCCATTTCCCACATCTCCACCTCAATATCTTCATCACTCAACAGACACTTTTGCAACCTCCGCCCTTCCGACTTCCCCACCGCCCTCGCCATAAACCTCGCCATTGTTCCCGCCTGTGTCCCAAAGGTATTTGGCATCGCCCTCTTCTCCCTCTTCCTCTTATTCAATTCCCTCTCCTCAATCTCCGGCCCATAAACAATATCCCTCGGGTCAATATCTGCTGTCGTCTTCCTTGGCTTCCTCTTCGTCTCAACAATCTTTGCCCGTTCGTAATCCTGCCCTGCATGTGTATGCATTAATAGAGTGTGTGGCGTCATCAATGAGCTACCCGGTGGCGGAAACCTTAGATAAATCGGCGGAGCAATATCCCCCTCCGCTTCCAATCTGTGTAACAAATGACTAACATGCCTCGCATCCGGAAATAACTCATACTTTTTATCAGTCGCCCTAATCTCCCCTAATCTCCCCTTATCCTGAGGGTCTTCGGTATAAAACGGTGCCAGCTGCTCCCATGCTTGATCTTCATCATTCGGCGCCGGCGGTACGTATTTATCCTCGAACTCCTCCCAGAAATCCAAATCAAATGTATCCGGAACACGTAGCCCCGGTGTCGTGTACATCAAACACGGACTGATAAACGAGTCGAATAGCCCCTCAGGCTCCCTGAACAACTTCGGTACTTTTCTTTGGATCGCCGCGATCTTCCATCCGCGGCCTTTGTAATATCCAGTCGCTGGATCTAGGACAGCCTGTGCCTTAAAATGCTCGTTGTCCCAATGGTCCGGGAGGAACCGTGTCCAGTCATATATCCCATCGAAGGCAACAACACCTCGAATCCCGATGGGATGGGACTTGTGGCAATTGGAGATCGCCATCGAAACGGCCAATGGGGCACCCAAGTCGGCTCCGTAAATATACAGATCACGCCGTCGGAAAGCATGATCATCATCGTAGGGTTTCAGAATCTCGAGCAGTTTTTCGTAACAAAGTGCGATATCTGTCAGTGGAAACGGCCATGTCATCGGCGTTATATACTTGGTATCCACTGTATACGCTTTCGCCCATCGGTAATGGAAAACCGCCAACTTATATTTCCTCAGATATTCCGGAACCTCAAATGTATCCGGCTCCGTATTAGCATCTGGTGGGATATATATCAACACCGGATCCCGTGCCTTCAATCCCGTCATATTATGTAAACTAGTCATTATTAGCAATAGTCCGATAACAACGCCGTCATGTTTTTCATACCTCATCGTCGCCTGCCCCGCCATTCGCGCCTGCACCTGCACAACCTTCATATCCTCATGCTCCACCCTCTGTGATTTAATCGGGCCTGTCTTTTTTATTGTCGTCTCTCCATTCTTCTTCTTCTTCTCATATGTCATATTTTTGCTCTTAGACGCCTGCCACGTACTCTGAAGCCGTCCCCGCCATGGGGCCACCCGGGCCACCCCCACCTGCCTAGCGGATAGAACGAGGGAGCGGAAACTCCAGTGACTAGAAGATGCCGTTAATGACGAGAACATCTGAGCAGTGGATAGGTGACTAGGAGTAAAAGGCGAGGTCCATAAGCATCTTGGTGACTTGTTGATTGATATTTTATTTGTTTGTAGCCTCAGGCTGAAGTCACGTGGGGCTGATGAAGCAGGTAAGTTGCTATATATTTAACCCTAATATATGTCATGATGATCAATGCTTGATTTGAAGATATTCATGTTTGATTATGTAGCATACTAACAACATTTGTCCAACAGGTACCTACCTATTTGTCTTGCTTTAAGTCATCAACCCCCCCAGCAAACTGAGAAACATCATACTCCCCTGGGTACTCCCTAATCAACCTCTCCAACTCCCCCATCTGTTTCTTTGTCTCCTCCGTCATCTCCTCATAAATATCCTCAAAGATACTCCTCAACCCCGGCTTTCTTTTCCCCTCCGCCTCCTTGAAACCTTCCAAAATCTCCTTCTTCAACCCCGCCCTCGCGTTCTTCTCCTCCTCCTCACCCCAAATCCCTCTATTCTCCATCCACTTCCTCATCCTCCCAATCGGATTATCCCGCCTCCTCCAATCCTCAACCTCCATCTTCTCTCGATAGGCATAACTATCATCACTCGTACTATGATGGCTCACCCTATACGTCATTGCCTCCACTAACACCGGCTGGCCTCCACCCTTCAAAGCCCTCTTCCTCGCCTCTCCCACAGCCCGCCTCACCGCCCAAAAATCATTTCCGTCCACTCGAATTGTCTCTATGCCATAGCCAATCCCCCTCGAGGCAATGCCATCACCTTTGTATTGTTCAATCGTCGGAGTCGAGATTGCATACCCGTTATTGCGACAAATGAAGACTACCGGACACCCACGGGTAGCCGCAATGTTCAAAGCAGCGTGGAAATCACCTTCCGACGCTGCTCCCTCACCAAAATACGCGACTACAATCCGCTCCGGTAACGACGGGTCCAATTGCCGTTGGAGCTTTAAAGCGTATGCAGCCCCTGATGCGTGTGGTAACTGTGTAGCCAATGGCGATGATATCGTATGCTATTCAACCCATATCTGTTAGTGTTCAAGCCCTCTTAAGAAATGAAAATCTTACTCACTATATTCAACTCCCGGCTTCCATAGTGGACCGGCATATTCCTCCCCCTCCCCGACTCCCCCACCGCCCCCACCAACTGTCCCATAAACTCTCTTGTTCCCCATCCTCTCACCCTGAAAACTCCTTGCTCCCTATACTGACAAAACACCACATCCTTCTTATCCAATACCCCCCCACTCCCTACTGCCACGGCCTCCTCCCCCATACTCGTCAAATAAAAGCTAATCCTCCCTTGCCGCTGCGCTTCCAACATCACACTATCCATCTCCGCAATATACGACATGTCTTTATACATTTTGATAATAGTTGCATCAGAGAGGTCGGGAGTCCATGATGGCGATGTTGGTTCGCCGGACGGGTCTATGGCGCGGTATGTAGGGAGAGCTGGGGCTGACGCCGGAACAGCAAAGGAAAGTGAAGGGGTGAATTCAGACTTTAGGGCACCGGGGAACGAAAGGTGAGTTGAGTTGGGGCGTTGGGAGAGTGTAGAGGTTAGCCTTGTTGCTGAAGGGAGTTTGCAGCGGAGCGCTCGTATAAGTATTCGTGACGTCATTGCGAGATGCTAGTTCAATCAAGGACATAAAAAATAAATCAGAAATGGGGTTAGTTGTGGACTAAAGACACGAATATGAACTCAAGACAAGACCGCGAAGAATGCGATTTCTATATCACTGCTAGTTTTGGAGTTTTGCTGGTCTCTTCTCCAAGTTATGTACTTTCCCGAAGTCCAACTGCATGTTACCTTAAAGAGCAACTGCCCCCATATGCATCAACCCCATCTCCAAACTTCCAAACCAGGACATTTACACCAGGGATGGCTGAACCACGGCATCGTTAACCCGATAAAAAGCGACGATATACACCTGAAAAATGTGAGACTTGCACTAAAATCAGAGAATGCAGATATGGGTGCGATAAAAAAAGCTGGTATATTCATGGAGAATCGCTTTCTCCTGACAATACTTCTGGCCATGTGAAAAATAACCTAATGCGTATAAGATATTCATACCGAATAAAAAATGTTTACACCCAGTGCGCAACAAACAGTTAGAAACCAAACTGACAGCGCCTTCACAAAACAAATACTAGAACCAGATGATGACTATAATTATAATGTGACCAACACAACACAATGCCACAAGCACCAGGTTTAGAACAAGCAAATACTACCCTTGCTCCCTCCATTACTCCACACGGCCACCTGATATCCTCTTCTCACGCCGTCTCCATCAATGCCAACCGATGCCAAAGTACTGCAATTACCCCCATCAAAAACTTCATCATTGCGAAGCCCACGCGCAGCGCCTGAATGCTTAACACCAAAATCACCACGCCTCGGCGCATAGAGCCTCTAGTCGCCTGCATAACAAAAGTGCTGCGCGCCGCAAGTCAATGCGATCCTCCCAGCATCAACCGCTGATTCTGTTTGATCACCCGGTTCAGCCTAGACTCCAGGCGCTCGGCATCTTGTCTGGAGTATAGAATCTGCCGCTCACATTCCTCAAGAGATAGTGGCGGAACACTCTGAATGGACCGTCCACCGGGAACGTCGCCAACAGTTGGCGTGATATGAGATGCATTCTCATTGGAAGAGACGGTGTTGAAGTACATTTCAATAGGAGCACCTTCTGAATTGTATACGTAGTTGACGACTTTGGTGTATGTGGGATCACCCAATGAGTTCCCTTCCAACATCTCTCTTCTCTGCTGCAGCTGGGGAATCAGGTTTTGGTTCACATAGTCTAGTCGCTTTTCACGATCCATAGCGGCTGTCACACTAGGTGCTATGGCATCAGGTGTTGTCGGAATGTACACAGGTTGTCCGAGCGGGACGGCCCGTTTACTGATCAAGTTAAGACCCGGCCCACCGGGCCCACTATACATCTCATCGACATAGCTACACGGATCATTGATGCTTAAACCGAGAACACGCTGGAAATACCAGTAATTTGCCTCTTCTTCGGGAGTGAGATTCATCACCGTGTTGCCATTGGGAGTGATCAGCACGCGGGAGCCAAGCTGAGTCTTGTGAATAGGTTTCCCTCTCCGAAGCTCTAGCTTCTCAGCTACCGAGAGCGTCTCGGATGGATGAGGCTCCATCTGCGGCTCGTTCTGCGAAACTCTAGTGACGACAGCCGTACTGACGGCTTGTCTAAATTTCTGCATGTTAAGTTCACCGTTGACCTCGTTTAGGAAATCGTGCTCGATTTTAATCCCAGTGTTCGACGCCACCATATCCATATAACTCTTGTGAAGCTCGGCTAGACTAGGACCTTGGGCTTGTGAGTCGTCAGCTTTCCTGTTCTGCATCTTCTCAAAATGAGCCTGGATAACAGCGAGTGCTGCGTTAGTACCAGGGGACAAAGGCCGCGATCCTGTAGCGTAAGCAACAAAAGGACGAGAACCGGATGCATCCTCAGAAGACCCATCCGGACCCATGACAGAGCAACTAGGGGAGTGCTCAACTAATTCAAGGACAGAAGAAGAAGGGGACAACGTTTGCGAGGGGCTTGTTCCAGACGAGGTGGTCATATAATCTTGGTTCTCCTTACTCTTCTTCTCCTTGGTCTCCACCATTGCCACACGAGAATCAGAGCCTTTGCGCGAGCTTTTGTTCTCGCCTACAGTTTTGACATGAGATATAGCTTGGTCCCTAGCCTTGACTTCTTCTTCAAACCTCTTCAAGGCAGCCACATTGATTTCTTCAGCAGCAGCCTTTTCAGCGGCAGCCTTCTCAGCAGCAACCGCAGCTTCGGCTTCGGCTTTTTTCCGAGCCTCCTCTTCCGCCGCTTTAGCCTTTGCCGCGGCATCCATGAGAGCAATGTGTTTGGCAGTAAGGCCACTGCTCTCCTTCTTCTGCTTCTTCTTGCGACCTAAGATTGGAGCGTGTGTAACTATTTCTGCAGGAGCAGTAATGAGCGCCTCAGTTTCAGCAGCCGCGTCTTTGGTAACTTCACGGCGCTGTTTCCGCATTGAGCTCTTTGTTGTGGTTCTTACAGCAGCTGTACCAACGACCGTGCTGAGAGGTGGAGGTGAGCCGGCACGTGAAGCAGCCACCGAACCAGATATCACGCTAGCAGTATCACTAGCACCTTCGGCAACACTTGTCGGTGTGGAGGGATGACCAATCCGGCTAGCAGCAGGTGTTGCCATGGGACCTGCAGAGACTGTAGAACCTTCATTACGAGACGGGACCGAAACATTACTGATGCGCAATGAACGGGTAGGAGGTCTCGTAACGGGCGCTGTTGAGCTAGACTGGGAAGCTACCGAGGTAGCAGATATAGTAATGGGTTTGTACTTCGGAGTGTCTTTGACAGGTGCATTGGAAGCTGGCGAGTCAATGGGCTTAGAGGCCAGTTTAGTTACAGGAGGGATACTAGTGTTGATAGCTGCAAGGGCTGCACGTTTGCTCTGGGGAGTTTCGATGCGTTTCGGAGTCATGGCCTGAGTCTTGGCAGGAGTGGACGGGGGCTTCGCAAGAGATGGGAACTCGTCCTTATTAAGGACATTAATTGTGGAAGTTGACGATTTAGCCGGCGTCTTTGCCTGGGGAGTCCTCGGGGTACCCATAACTGACGCCGCGGCATAGGTAGTGACTGGAGGATCTCGAGGACTTTCCTTGGCCGAGTTAGAAATTGTGGTCTTAGTCGTACCATTGGCTTTCCGTTCTGGAGTAGATGGGACAGTAGGAAGCTGAGCTGTCTTAGCTGCTGTAGCCGCCCTCTTTTGCTTCGGGGTAGATGGGGTGGCAGAGGTGACAACTTTCTCGGGGGTAGGAGTGGCCAAGGAAGTGGTGTTCAACAAAGCGGTGGAAACGGGAGCTATATCAGGTACAATCGCAGGAACAGCAGAGCTAGCGGGCTCAACAGGAGAAGAAGGCTCCGATGGCGCCGTATTAGTTTGGATTACTGCAGCACTATCAAGTTGAGCTTTGATTGGTGGAGTAATCACAGTAACAGCATCAGGAGTCTGTGATGGAGCGATAGGTCGGTCGATACCCGGGGGTGCACTGAACTGTCCCTTAAAGACAGGACCAAGGCCCAGGCCGGGCGGCGGAGTAGGAGTTGCGATACCAGGGGCAGGACGCTGCAGGCCTGGGGGCTGCCGGATGGGAAAGAGAGAAGGCAGGCTAGATATCGCCTTTGCTTCCCACATCTCATCACTAACCAGAGCATCTACACTAGCAGCAGCAGCATATTCAAGAATTTCCTCTTCAGCTATGATAAAATTTAGTTAGCAATTGCTCACTCGCGAGGAGCTATGATATAAACAGTTAGTATCTCGCAACAAGGAATCAATGGTAGCACAGAGCAAGTGCACGCGTTAAAGCAAGGCGACCCGTGGTTTGCGAGCTTATTTTAATAAATGCTTGTGCAAGTAGAACCCATCAGTTGTCCGACGGCAAGCAATGTAACGGTATCAAAGGTAAATTTCATCTCATCTCAAGACATTTGTGTCCTGTTCCTCTCGTTGGGATATAGTTTTGTGTAACATCATTATGGCAGTGCGTCTTTGGGAAAACGTGCAATTGGGGAAAAGAACAACAAGCATATACAAGAAGAATAACACAGAAGACTTGGGAAAAATCATGATACAAAATCAGAGGCAGCGCACATAATCACACTTATCATCATGGCCAGCGAGCTTCGTACCCCACAAGGAAGCAAGACACGGGACTCGGCCGGCGTTGGAACACGGGACAGCAATAGCAGGTTGATGGTCGAACGGTTTATAGAAGCAGAGGATCATTATTTATTGACCCGAAATAAAGTGACGATGAAAGAGGCGCCATGCTCAAGTAGCCGTAGGACGACACAGACAGGCAATAAATTAGCATACATAAAGTACAGAAACGAATGGGGGAAGAGAAGTATGGGGCACCATTCAGTGGGAATGATCGCCATTAATAGGAGGATATGTCTGCTTCTAGTGTCGAAACCGTTGAACCGCTGCTGCTGATCGAGTGAGCCTAAGCAAAGCGAAAGGGCCAGTGCTCGCGCAGAGAACCGGGCCAACGGATTCGAAGTCGGAAGAAAGCATACTGCATCCTTGGGTGCCCGTACAGCTTCATTCCGAAACCCAATCCATACCCAGCCGAGAGCCCGTATCTACCGCCCGTAAAGTCTGTAGGAAAAGAAAACGAGGCGTCTTCAAAAACAAAATGCCAAAAGGCCCTTCGTGAGGTCGTGGGTCGCGAGAACCAGTAGTGCAAGCGGATGCATATGCGATGTAGAAGAGCAAAATAAAACAACCAAACCCAAATGTAGCGCCCAATCCCAAGTCGTAGAGATGTGACAGAAACTCCAGCTGAGGCAAGCCTCAGCGCCCAAAACAAACAACCTGGGCGGATGCCACGACAAAACAAAAACCAATAACAATATACAGAAAACATCAAACGCCGAGCTCCTTGTACACAAGTAATTTCTGATACAGTGATACAAGGACGGTAAACCGATGCCAATCAAATAGTGACAAAAAAGCAAAGGTATAGAAAGTGCTGTTAACAAACACCACCGAAAGACGGTTTATACAAGGGCGTGAAAAACAAGAAAACAGTAACAAGACGAAAGAAAAACAGGACTGGAAGAACCACGATAGCCAACACCAGGAATAATGAGGAACACAAACGCCAGCCGATAACCAACGAGACAGGAAACAAATATGAAAACATATCAGAGAAAAGGAAATTTGTCAAAAGGCATCCTAGGGACAGCTATTTGACATGCTCACCACCGAGTACCGTACGCCCCATTATACATCATGTTGGGCCCGTACGCGCCTTGACCCTGGGCACCAAAGATTCCTTGGCCAACTCCCACGCCACCGAGCCCGCCAACACCGACTCCAACTCCGGCGTTGTTCTGCGTCTGATGCTGCATTCTGGCCTGCAGAATGCTAGGGTCCGCAAGATCAACTAAACCACCTCCCCCAGAGGAGGAAGTGTTAGCATGTCTGTGCTTCTTCCCCTTCTTCTTCGGCTGCTTAGGGCCAAAGTCCTGGAACGCCATACCACCAGCCTGCTGCTGCTGCTGTTGCTGCTGCTGCTGAGACTGGGCGTTGTAGAGCGTGGCCAGGAGTCCCGAGGCCGGTGCCGGGATAGAGGAAATAGACAGAGACGAAGTGGGGTTGAGGGACAAGGAAGTAGAGGGGTATTGGTTGGAGAAAAGAGAAGTCAGGTACTCACGCTTTCCGGCCTGGGCCTGAGCCTGCGCCTGCGCCTGTGGAGTGGCGCGCTCACGAATGAGAGATTGGATCAGAGCATCGCTATGATCTTTGTTTCCAGGAGTGGAGAAACCGGCAGTGTTGAAAGCTTGGTTCTGGTTGAACATGTTGGGAGGAGTGCCAGTGGACTTGAGTCCCGGGGGAGGGCCAGAAACGGAAGTGGAGTAATAAAGGTTAGGCTGGCCGTGAAGTCCATTCTGCTGTGCGGCCGATCGTTGCTGGGCCAGAAGACGTGGGTTGATATTGTACTGTTGAGTTAACGCCGCGTTAGCTTCACCAGTGGGGAAGCCCGGACGAGATGCTTGGCGATTGTGAGCAGGCTGAGCGAACATGGAGCCCTGGCCGTATATTCCCTGGTGCGGAGTGCCGCTTCGCGAAGCAGCGGCAGACTGGTTACCCAATTGCGCCCCGAACGCAGCGGCCATACCAGTAGCACCGAAAGCTGCCTGCTGCTGATTTGTAATTTGACGCTGGATGTACTCGCGATTTGGATCGCGAGCCTCGGGTTCGCCGCCAAGAGCATGGCTACCAGAGTTCTCAGGCTCGTCTGCAGGCTCTGAACCCTCTTCCGCAACACCAACTGACGCCGGGGCAGCAACCGAGAATACGGACTCCTGAATACGGGGACTGTTGATGAGAGCAGCATCACGCTCACGGGCAAGGCGGCGGACACGCCCGCCGTTCATCGCAAACATAGGAGGGTACGGCGCGATAGAAGCCTTGTATTCATCCGTCACAGGGCAAAGATCCCAAGGAGCACTTAGGGCCTGCTTGATCTTCTCGGCTTCAGTCAGCTTGCGAGGCGGCACAGGTTCTTCGGGTTCGGGGGCAACCTCCTCAACAACTGGTTCGGGCTCTGCAATTGGTTCGGGGATCGGTTCTTCGTCGGGAATCACTGGTTCAACTTCTGCCGCAGCCTCGGCAGCTGCAATTTCTGCAATTTCTGCTGCAGCACGAGCCTCGGCCTCAGCCTCAGCAGCCGCTTGGGCTTCCGCCAGAGCCTGAGCAGCGGCGGCCTGAGCCTGAGCTTGCGCCTGAAGCTGGGCTTGATGATGTTGTTGTTGGGCAGCGGCGGCAGCAGCAGCGGCGGCGGCGGCGGCCTGGGCAGGAGTGGGATCCTTATTCAGGGTCAATTTCTCTTTGCCCTTCGAAGCCGGTGGCGGTGGTCCTTCAATGTTAGAGCCTTCAATGGCTGATCTACCACTTCCAGAAGCGCCGGGCACTGCTGCAGTCACAATAGGACTAGACGTAGCGGTAGCATGACTACTGCGGCGGCTACGCTGAGGGTTCCTCGCCCAGTTTGCCGATACGGGAAGGGCAGAACCGTCATGGCTATCGGTACCGTCCTTGCTGGAGCTCCGTACCATAGCTTGAGCAGTTGAGGGTTGCAATGTCCGCGTGGCAGGGCGAGGGGTGGTGGACGCAGCACCAAGTCGTTGAGATGGCAGGCTGTTTAGCGAAGAAAGATCTTGCCTGGTGTAGCTGTCAGCCTCGTCGCCAAGCTCGTGTAGAAACATGCAAGCTTTGTTGGAGCACTGCTCATATCTAAGCCAAGCTGAGCAATACTTTGTAGTGCCCAACTGAGCCTTTAACATGCGGTCTCCATTGATGCTTCCATTGACAGCTACAATGCAGTTGCGAGCCTCATCTTCGTTTTCAAAGGTGACGTAGATCCCAAGTGATTGGTTCGAGCCATCGGAGTTCTTGCGGTTGCTGATGGAAATCTTTTGGATAGTTCCATACTGGCCAAAGAACTCTGGCTTGCGGAGTGTTTTCAGAAGTTCATCTTCCTTGGCATTTGGCGTGAGTCCAGTAACGTAAACGAGGTTCTTCTGTACAACGCGAACGCCGACGAGATTCTTACGGTTCTCTTTCTCGGCTTCTCTTTTCTGAGTTTCGCGTGCTCTCTGCTCTTGGGCTTTCTTCTTCTGGTTCCTAGCCTGGTTTGCGTGGTACTGTGCGGCTCTAGAAGAAAAGAAACACATGTTAGAATAGTGTTTGGGCTTTTTATTTGGTCAAGTAGTACATGGTGGCATAAAATGATTGCGACTTACTCCTCAGGGGTGAACAGCTTATACTTGATAGTCTTGTCATCATACTTGCGACGACACGCGGGACATAACCCATTCATGTTATTGCGAATGTTGTTGAAGCAAAACTGGCAAACCTATATAGTTGATGCGATGGCATGGTTAATTCCTCAATTCAATAGTCCTGGCCTACTCAAAAATAGAGTCTCCAATGCTCTTCATATCGTGGCGGGGTGGGCAATGTAATGAGCTTACCTGGTACCCACATGGGCAAGGGAAGAAGTTCTTATCATTGAGGTCGAAATCTTCAATGCATAAAGGGCTGGGTAACAAAGTTAGATATGTGTAGTTGTAAGGATGTCTGTGGCTGTGGGCTAAGTTGTTCCAAAGCCAACGGGGAGTCAAGGAAGACATACCAGCAGTCGTCCTCATCATCGACGATGCTGTCTTGGTAGGGCGCCATGGTGAATGTTGTGTGATGGTAAGGATGTTGTATAGAAGAAATTGGCGATCAGGCGTCAGGTATTAAAGCAGATATTATAATTAATTGGTGATGCGTAGGATCAAAGGTATATGTTGAAGTGAAAAAAAAAATTGTGTGTGCGATGCAAATGATATGTGAAGGTGTTCGTTGCTTGGTAGCTGATGGTGGTTGGCTTCGGTTGTGGTAGGTGTTTCTCTGCGGGATGTGTTTGGGGGGAAAAGAGGCAAGGCGTGGCTGGCGTGGGCAAAAACGAGCATAAAAGGACTTCAATGTAGCTAACCTCAACCAAGAAACTAATGGAAAGAGCAGGCTATGATAAAGCTGGCAACTACCTGTTTAGTTCAAAAATTAGGGGTCATTCAGTGGCCTTAATACCCACTAAATCAACTAAATTCCGCATGCTTAGTAGCCTCATCGACCTCTCCGGCCTTGCCCAGGGTCCCCACATGGACAGACGTAGCGGGAGGTTATCCCCCTGTTAAAGTCCATCACGTGAGATTCGTCCCGCTATTCTGATACGAATGTACTTGTTTGATTGCCTGTATTCCCTGCAAACATCAAGTACCTCCTTATCGTCACCAATCGTAGGGCTCTCAAATCAAACCCACTCCCGACTGCACTTAATCTCAAACTAAACATCTCCGGTCCCGAACTCCACGCCATCGGTCGACCCCCGACGCACAACACGCCCCCGGAAACTGCATATACAGGCTGCGATATCGCCATCCCCTTCTCAGGTCGATAATTTATAATACCTTCGACGTGATTCTTCAATCAACCCACCAATTCCACTAATTCCCTCCCGATCCTCCTCTCCACCATGGCCCCCCGCCTGCCTCTCCGGGTCGTCTCGACCATGCCGCCCATGGCCCCGATTCTCACCAATGGCATTCGAGCCTTGTCATCAAGTGCTGCGAGGGCGGTCGCAATGCCCAAGGATGCCCCAGATATGCGCCGGGCGAAGCGGGCTCCCACATCGGCCACGCTGAATGCGCCAATTGTAAACCCCGCCGACAAGTACGCTAGCAAAGCCGACAACTTGCACAAATACGGAGCTTGGGTCATGGGATGTCTCCCCAAATATGTCCAGCAGTTTTCTGTATGGAAAGATGAGCTTACAATTTATATTGCTCCTGCGGGCGTCATCCCCGTCTTCACATTCCTCAAATGTATGTCTCAAGATCTCCTGGCAATGACATCATGCTCTGCTCATAACTAACATCTCACCAGACAATACCTCTGCCGAATTCACCCAATTGTCCACCGTGACCGCCGCTGACTACCCCACGCGCTCCCAACGTTTCGAAGTCGTCTATAACCTCCTCTCCATCCGCTACAACTCCCGCATCCGCGTGAAAACATACTGCGATGAGGTCACTCCCGTCCCATCGGTGACACCCCTCTATGACGGCGCTAATTGGTATGAGCGCGAAACCTACGACATGTTTGGCATCATTTTCGTTGGCCACCCCGACCTCCGGCGCATCATGACCGACTATGGATTCGAAGGGCACCCTCTTCGTAAGGATTTCCCATTGACTGGATATACCGAGGTCCGCTACGACGAAGAGAAGAAGCGGATTGTCTACGAGCCTTTGGAACTTACGCAGGCGTTCAGAAACTTTGAGGGTGGCACTACTGCGTGGGAGCCCGTTGGTGCTGGTTTGGATCTGAAGCCGGATACCTTCAAATTGCCAACGCCTAAGCCTGAAGAGAAGAAAGAGGAGCCCAAGAAGTAAGATTGAGTACCAGTCTCGATTTTCAACCGAGGCATATATTGCTTGCACCAGTTGTGCACAGGCAACAGAAGTTACAGAACTACAACAGAACATGCGAAAACAGAACATGTAGATACAGTTCCCCGATGTGGGCTTCATTACATTACAGATACAGTTATAGTTCCAGAATTCAAATCAGGTGTCTTTACAGTAATGACTCGCACTTATGATTATTTTGTACTGACTTCAAACTATGCGCTTACTAAATTTGAAGATACAAAAGAGCAATTTATTAGTGATAATTAAATTAGCAAGATTATATAACATGCCCCGTATGAAGTATTACCTAGTCATCACAGTAAACATAAAATGTGTTCATTGCATAGATGTTGATTGTAAATAATAATTTTCGTATTAGCGCCTGTCAATCAATGAAGGCGACGTGATATATATTTAGAACCCGAATAATGAACAACATGCCACCCTAACAACCCTTACTTTTGAACAACTTCTTCAGATGTCCCCAAAATGCGCATTGAAAAAAAACAAGTCATTAACCAGATGAAAGAATGTTAAAGGCCTCCCAAAATCACCGAACAATGCAAGAAATATAGAAAAGAGGAGCTCGAAATCACGAGCAAATAAAGAGACATCGACAAATACCCGCTATAATAAGCCTCGGTATCAAAACCCCAAACACTCGTTTAAGAGAGATGGAAAGCACCCTGACCGTCTTTGATGGCTATAGAAAGACGCTCACGCATGACGTCAATGCTGCTGTAGTTGGGCAGCTTCAGATAGTTAACACATGTCATGACACTGGGCAGATAGTGATCTGGCAAGTAAGGGGCTTCGCTGGGACGGCAAACCACAGTAAACATGGGACTAAGTGCTTTGAAACCTGAAGGGAAAAATGGTTAGCGCTGTGAGGAAGTATAAATAGTAGCCGAAGAAATAACATACCTCCAATTGGGAGCTTAGGGCTACCAGTGGTGAATTGCAGGAAATCACGACGCTCCTCGGAGGTGAACGTGCTCATAATCTGCAGAAGGTTGCGGATACTGGCGCTGTCCATGTTGAAGCCATGGTCGGCTTTGATAGAATCCATAAGAGCTAGAGATAGAGTTAGTATGGCGTCGACAGGTAATTAAAGGCGATAAAAACTTACTCTCAAGCGACCAGTCCTCCTCGGCACGGCCAAATAACCTTACAAGTTCATCTGGGGTGAAAGCATTTAGAGCCGAGTAAGGGAAAACAAGAGTGAAGCCAGCTCTGAAAGCCTCAATCTGGCGACGAACTCCTTCGCCTAGAGTCATATCCATAACACGATCAAGGTACTTATCAACATTGCTCATGTTGACCGGAATATTAGCGCCATTGGGCACAAGCTCAATCTTGGGGTAGCCTGGGAGCGTGAAGTCGAGACACAGATCCTCAAGACTACAGTCATCAATCCTGACCTCGTCCATGTCGGCTACCTTTTGAGCAGGAGAGCGATCGGGGTCCCCGTCAATACTCTTTTTAGCCAAGGCGTAGCGTTTGATCATCTTGAGGGACCGGGCCAAGGAGGAATCAACGCTCTTAATTGCTCCAAGAGAAGGACGGACACCAGTGTCACCAATGCGGAAGAAGAGCGGGTTAAAGTTGATGTCGACAAGACGGGAATCAAGCATCGAGCGAGCGACAAACTTGCCAAGCAACTTGAAGAGGTACAGAATCCGCTGACCGTTGGGCCCATCCAGTTGCTCCTCACTCATAGGCTGGGGGAACAGACCAGTAGGGCCATTGACGTACGTGTCATCAGATGAGTTATCCTCACGCCATAGCTTGAGTTTCTTCTGGGCAAATTCTCGGCTGATAGTAGCGTAGAACTCAAGGGTAGGGCCCATACCGGTACCAGCTTCCTCAAAGTACTCTATCTCCAGCACGCTTTGCCCTGTCCCATACATGTCCATAACCTTGAGCGCCGACTCAAACATCTTTCCGCGGCCAATACGGACCTTTTGGCGTTGAAGACGGCCAAGGAACTCCTCACGGGGGCGTCTTTCCTCCGAGTTACGCCATCTTTCCATAGACCGAGCATAACCAAACGAAGTTGTTTGCAAGAAAAGATGGCGGGTATCGAATGGGAAGAGGAACGGGTAGACGCGAGCAAGGTCCTCGGCCCAACTTGGCAAGCAGTTGCTAGCAACAATGAGAGGCTCATCTAATTGACGGTTCAATTTTGCTGTAAGCTTTGTGTTGACAAACTGACTCAAGGGCTCCACGTTCAGCCTGATAGCCTCGGAGCTCTCCGGTAATACATCCTCAATATTAGCGTTGAGGTCATGGAGGATACGAAGCAGACTCAGGGCAGAGGCGGTAATAGGGTGTGCAGTGAGCGAAGGGGGTATCTCCCCAGAATCCTCCCAGGTAGTTTCGGTTGGCTCAACAGTTTCCGGAGCAGGTCCACTAACTCGTCGATACTTGACCTCATGGATGGTGTTCCATACCGAGCGGCCGTCTTGGCTAAGTGAGGTGAACAAGGCGTGGAAGACCGTATTTGAGGCCGGTATGGGCTTCCCATTGACCTCGAATTCCAGGTGCCACTCCTTCTCCGTCTCCTTTAGAGCGGTGCCGTCTTCAGCTGCAGGAGCATCATGGCTTTCAGCGGTAGCAGAAGCTGGCACCGGAGACGGGGATGGCGCAGTACCCCTGCCCTGAGAATTACTTCTTCTCCGGGGACGAGAGTTGCGGCGGGGAGTTTGGCTGTTGGAACGACTTGACAATCCAGGAGCCTCTAAGGGATTTCCAGTTCCAGAAGTGCCACTGGTGCGGCCAGGTAAACCGTGGGGTTCACTAATACCACGGCCACTGCGACGATCTGCCTCCGCTTCGAGTGACTGAAGAAGAGCATGAATGGCTGCGCGCTCATGATTCCGTGAATCGGCCTCATTTGTTGGTGATGATTCTCCACAGTCTTTAGTCTCAGCGGACTGTTCGGCGTCAGCTTGTCCGCCACTAGAAGATCCTGCTGGGGGATTGGCTACCGAGCCAGAGGGCTCTTCACCCTTAGACTTTGAAGTATCTGAGACACCCTCTCTGGATTGGGACTGATCAGTAGGTAGGGACATGTCGCTACCACGGCCTAATGCTCGCCCAGATCCAACAGCACGGCGCAGGTTGGCGAAGCCAGAACGGCTTCCAAACATGGATTCTCCACCTAATTCGGCCATAAACTGCTCGTACAAGCGAGCGCGAGCTCCACTGCTTGGGGAATCGCCCAGCAATCCCATGGCGCTACCCCATGGCAGACGAGGCATTTCAGGTTCGGGAATATCCAATCGCGGCCGTAAATAATCAGCAAGAGATTGAAATGTAGCAATAGCGTGGATAGACACCATAAGAGCACGATACGCCCGTGGGACCTTCGAGCTTTCATCCGCCACTAGGCGTAGCTTGATCTGCTTTGCCAAAAACGATGCGGAGCTACCACGGCTGCCTTCGATCTGTCCTTGATAAACTGTAGTGATATCGAAATTCTCAGAGCGACTGAGAACATCTTGCAATTTGTGGATCATTGAACTGAAGGGAGTAGAAGGGGAATCGGCGGCACCGGCCTTCTTAGTCTTCCCAGTGCTTCCCATGAAAACCTCAAGGAAGTAGGCCTGTGCCGTGCGAGAAAGCTCTTCATCAGCGTTTCCAAAGATATCTAGAAGGGTTTTAACCAAACCCGAAGCAAGGATCTCGGCACTAGTGATGCTCTCCAAGACATCGCCATCAAAGTAGACAGCAAGACGACCAAAGAGCGCTTTCCCAGCCTCGGGCGACAAATCAGAAGCAGTACGGCGTAGGAAAAAGTCTTCCAAATCAGAGGAAAGTTTCGACAGTGTCAAAAGAATCTGCGAGGCCTTGGATTTCATCTCCTGGCTTTGGGTTTCCGTCTCATGAGCTAGAAGGAACTTCTGGGCCTCCTTTGCCAGATGGAATGCATTGCTACGGAAAATCATGGGGGGTGCATCTTCGCTATCATTGGATTCGGCAGAACTTTGAGACTGAGTCTCATCCCGATCAGCTTCATCCTCTTCGTCTTGATGTTCTTGGTTTTCTTCGCCTTTACTGCCATGCTCTTCAAAATCAACATCCGAGTCGCCAGACGTATCGTCAATCTCAATATCTCCATCAGAAAAGCCATCTTCCAAGGCAGCAATATAACGCGCAGCAGTCTCTGCTTCAACTTCAACATCTGAGTCACTATCGGTAGACGGTGCGGCAGCGGCAGGCTGCTTGTTCTTATCCTTCTTTGTGGATGTAGGTGTCTCCTCGACAGGAGCCTCGGCGATTTTGGTAATTTCGTTGATGACACCCTCTCTATACAACTGGTACCGGTATACTTCCCCGAGGCGGTCAAGCAAGAATTGAGCGCTCTCCAAGGCCATGAAGACCAAGGTGTGGTGGTCTCGTTGTGAAAATATGGAAGCCAGGAACGAAGCGTACGGAACAGTTGAAAGAGTTTCCAACAACATATCACGGTTGAGGTTGGAAAGCATTTTGATGTGTGCAATCATCACCTTTTGTCTCACATCGAGATTGACGGTGCTAGAAAATGCATCTGCCAATGTAGGAAATAGAATCTGGGCAAAGCGGCGGAAGTGCTTGGGACACTCGTTAAAAAGTTTGATACGTTCCGCATTATCGTCCAAGTGTGAATTCTGTTCTAGAATGAGACGAGGGCGGTTGAGTGGGGTTTCTTGTGAATCTGACGGCGAGCTGGGAAGAACCTCGCAAATTACGTTCAGAGTTTCCATGATTTGATTGCGTGGCCGATGGATAAGAGCCTGCATGATAACAACGCTATCGAGCTTACTGGCAACATCGTTTGTGTCAGCGGGCGGGGAAACACCAGTCAGCATCTGGTAAAGTGTTTCGACAATGTTTAGCTTCAGAAGCTCTGTCGCAAGTCGCGGGCTAGCGCGAGCAGTATGCGAGATAACTCTCAAAAATTGAGTCTGGATGCTGGAGCTAACGAGGTTGTTTGTACCAGGTACTAGGAGACGAAGAACTGCGCGAAGAAGATCGACGTTGACCAGCTCCTCCAGCTTAGACGGATGGAACTTGAAGCTTTCTACGATACCAGAAACACAAAGAGAGGCTTGCTCAACAACACGTTGATCACTGCTTCCGATGACATCTAGAAGCTTAGGCATGCAGTCTTTAACGACTGGGAAGGAGTCGAGAGGTATACTGCGACAGCAGTTCGCGGCAGTTCTGACAGCAGTACGCTGCGTGCTAGTTGCAAAGAAATCCAGATATGACAAACAGGCAGTCAAGCCACCCTCTCGAACGATAGCACTGGGAAATTCATGTGAAATCTTTTCCAGCGTGCTGAGAGACTGTTCAGCGACATCGATATAGGAAATCTCAAGTAGTTTACTGCACAAAACTGGGACAGCATTTCCATAGACCACACTGCTGACACTGGAAGGAAGAGCTTCCATCAGATTGGCTAAGCATCGACAAGCAAGTAACATGACCTCCGGAGAGCTAGTTGGTTGCATAAGCTGAACCAGCTCACGCACAAGAACATCAGGTGAGACCTGGCCATGCAAATTATCTTCCGTTGAAACCAACAGAATCTCAGATAGTTCCTGGAGAGCAGTATGTTGCATCATTTCATCCCCATTGCGCAAACTGTTAATGATATCCCTAAACCGGCCTCCCATGCTCGACATCATTCCTGTTAACGCTCTAAGGGTGTGTGAGATATTTGCTGGGACGTAATCACCGAATGGATCATCATCTTCATCATCATCATAGCGGTGTCGGTGGCTACGACGTGGTACATGCTGTTCCTCGTCATCTTCGTCTCCTTCTTCATCACTGTCGTTCTCCTCTTCGTGTGTATCTTCGTTTTCTTCGTCGTGTTCTTCATCGCCATGCTCATCCTCCAACTCATGCTCATCGCCATCTGACAAGGCATGATCCGAGGTACCGGTCATGGCAGTATCTTGATCTGATGACAATGGTGCGTCCTTTTGTTGGCGTGGAGAGCTAGGTCCTGGTAAAGTGTCTGCGTCTGCGTGTCAGGTACATGTATAGTATTCGACTATGTCAAAGAAGCTATGGTATCACTTGGGTCGTCGAGGTTCAGGGAGGGTATCAATGTTCTTACCATGAGAAGCACTAGTCTTTTTGAACCGGCTGGATCTCTTGGATGGCGGTGGGGAAGACATGGTAACGTCTCTAGAAATGATGGAAATGAAAACGTTAGTGGGACAAAACTCTTTCCGCTGTTATCTTATTCGGTGAAAGAAAAGAAAAACGGACGTACTCTTGATCAGCCATGGCTGCAGAGGTACTAAGGTGAGCCGCGCTGCGGCTAGAACGAATCCGGGAAGATGGCGATGGCGGTGCGTGACTTCTTAGACGTTTTGACTGCCTGGTGGTAGGGGATAGGTTGTTTAGTGATGCTGGTTGGGCAGAGTCGGTGTTCTTTCGCTTAAGAGAAGATGAACTCGGGGGTTGATGTGTAGAAGATTCCGTGCGTGCAGGATGTTTCCGATGCCGGGCGGAATCGGGGTTGGGCGTAGCAGAACGAGTGGTAGAAGCCTCGGCCGTTTTCGAGGATGTGGGCTGGGTAAACAATGGGACTGGTATCGATGATGCTGCGGAAGGCTGGGCAGCGTCTGTAGTGTTGCTCGCGGCTTTACGAGCTGACGACCTAGTCAGTCTAGGCATGGTCAGCAAGTCGCAGCTAGTTGACAGGCCAGTAAAGCGGCAAAAATAATGCGGTCGGCGGGGCGTGCGACGGCCGATGCAATCATAGGCTCACAGGCTCGAGCACTGGCGAGTCAAAAGCAGTGAGCGTCCAATGGCTGATGGTGTTCACACGACCAGTCAGGCGTTGATGTGGTAATTGCGACTGGTGAGGCGGATGGGGTGGAAAGTAATAATAACAATATGAGGTTGGCAATTATGCTTTCACTCGAAGAAACAAAACTTGACGTTTATTAAACACAAATGCCGAATTGCCTTGCAAGAATGATGATGATGCTGGGTTGAGAGAAGCGAGATGGGGGAAAAAAAAAAGCCGGGTTCTGTAGATAGAGCCGTGACACAAGGATTGGCAGGGGGCAGGCGCTAGAAGTTCAGTCCTATCGCGGGATTGTGGGCGCTAGAAGAACGTTTTTTCTAACGAGCTTGCACCGTTACCTGCAACCATTATAGTGGATCGGCTTGGAGGGCTTTGTCTGTAGCGGTGGTTGCACTGATAGTGGGTGGCAGGAATGATGGATGCCATCCACAGGCAGGCACAACAAGAGTTAAGCTCTACATAAGCAAGAGCTGACTTTAGGAAAAGTGAGTAGATGGTAGAAAGAGTGCTAGAATTATTATTGGGGATAACTTCGCCTTCAGGCATAGAACAAAATAGAAAGACGTTAAGCCACTAAGCTCCAAGTATCAATCAAAGTTGAAGACAGCAGGGTCGCCTGGATGCAGTTGACTTTCTATGCCCCTCTCATTGAGATCCCCAATTACAAATAGTCCGGTTCCTGTCTGCAAATTGCTATGATGCTTTCGCTGGACCAAAGAACGCTTTACATTCTCTAATATACACGCCAGGCTTCTAGGTGTATCAGGTTCTGTCTAGCCACTTGTCACGGGGCATCAGCAGATGTGCAAGAACAGGTTTAGACTGTAGTCTATTAAACCGGAATTCCATGAGAGTCATGTCCTCATATACAGATTTCCTATTTGTCTTGGTATAGAGCATCAATCAGGCTGAACAAATGCTAGATTATCTGACAGACAGATGATCTGGATAAGCACAGATACAAGACCCCAGTCAATGTAGCATCATCAAGTACGACAAACTTAGCTTTACTCACAGCTGAGAAGGACTTTCACACCAGTGGAGGAGCACGAGAGAAATTCGCAAATTTTGTTAAGTAGCGTTTTTGGGAAAGATATATGCGCGACCACATAGCAGAAGCGAACCTCGGATGGAGGGGGAGACATAGGAGTCTGCCTCACATGGAAACGCGCAAAACGATATGAAATTAGGAGATTGTTGAACGCAAATATACACACCTGTAGTTTGTAGAAGAATCTTGAGTTAAAGTGTCAGAGGTGGCAGGTCCTCGTAAACGTTTAGTCGCAGACCGAGTGAGTCGTCTTGTCGAGGGTGTCGGGCTTGTATTCGTACTAAGATTGATGGATTGATTATATTGAGTATGTTGGGATTCGGGATCGGGGTCAATTTGAGTTTGGTGAGGTATAGATGGCACAGACAGCGGTCGACGATGTTTTGGCGAAGATGGTTGTCCTGGCATGGATGAAGCCTAAGCCATATGACAAGTAGGTCGCGACCGGGAGGAAGCGAGAAGCGGGCCGGATGGGGCGGGTAGCGCGAGCGTGGAAAGCGACGACGAGAGTGGATCAAGCCATTAATATAAGCCCATTAATTCGATCAGGAATGATACCGGGTATTTGCAGTGAAATATGGGCGTGATGGATGTGTCTCTAAGGAGATGGAGATGATCAGGCCGCAAGCTTGTGATGCTAAATGGCAATTTAGTAGCGGGGTAGCCAGAGCTCTTTCTGTTTCCGCAATCCAAGACTGAGAGCCAAATTAGTGGAAAGAACAAACGTAGCGTATCGGAAATTGTTGGTTGGTGATGTTCCAAGCTGTAATTCTATGGGTTCGTGAATCGAGAACAGAAGCCGGACATTGATGGATAGGTGTAGATAGAGTGTCTAGCAGAAAATCGATGGCAACCAAAGGGAAGAAGAAGACAAATTCGGCAGTACGTCAAGAGATCAATCAGCAACTAGTGGTTCGCCGGCACAGAAACCAGGCCAATAGATGGCGGGAGAATTAAGGGTTGGCTGGGGCGTGGATGCACGCTGGGGATCGAACAGCCTAGGTTTACAAGGGGACTTGGGGGGGTTTTCCGTTGGGTTAGGGATGAGATGCATGCAGAATACGTGATGTCCGTAATTCTATGTCTCAGGATGGCTATTCCAGAACAGTTTGTATTAGATTCCAGATAAAGTATTGGTTGTGAGTAGTAATTATATGATTGAAAGCTTCTTGCGATAATACAGTATTTGAAGCACGTGATCAAGTTAATTAATTGTGCGGTGGCCTACCAAGCACACTTACAAGCGTCTTGTATCATATCATAGGCTGCGAATAGGCATGACGTACTTTTTCTTGTTGGGGTAATAATAATATACGGTTCTTGTTAACAACAATAATTTCACCAACATATATACTCATTATTAATGTTTCACGTGGAGCATGACACTAGGGTTATGGTATATAATAGGGTTAGTTGATTCATGATGCCAAAGATCAAATCATGGGAACAGTATAATCATTAACAGGAACAAGATATGATCTGCAAGTGAGACAGATAAACATTCAAGATAGCTAATTATAGCATAGTCAACTAACAATAACCAAATAATCCCATCGACCGTACCTTTTGCATTTTTACAGGACAACTTTCATCCCAACTAGGAAATTTGTTGTCCAAATTCAAAGTAAACAATCTCATGATGATGTTTAAGACAACCCAAACCTACAGAAAGCAACTCACCTATAAAAGGAATAAGGTTGTCATGACTCTTCACATTTTCTTACTCTATTTTTCTAAATTACTACCCTCATCTAAATCATCGCCATTGCCGTAATCACCATGGGATTCGCCGTCAGTCTCGGTATTTCCATTGTCGTCCTAATAATCTGCCTTACTTTCAGCTTTCTTTTCATTAAACCTGCGGTCCGCGCTTTCTGGAGTTAGCATCTCCAAATCCGCGAACCCAAACCCCCCACTATCGACATTGAAGCCCCCGAAGTATCTTCCTCGTCATCCTCATCTGGCCCCTCGAAGACCCCCGCGCCCCCCGGGGCTCCACACAAGCCCTGGCGGTACCGATCACGGTCTCGGTCGTTGCGGCCAACACCAAAGAAATTGAGCCCGATGTTTTCGGACCTTCCTGCGCGGAATGATGAATGGAAGTTACGAGGGCCGACAATTACGGTAGACTCACCGGAGGAAATCCATGATTTGATCAGCCAGACTAAGAAAACTTCAACGAAGAAAACCGGAGAGAGTGAAACAAGCTCATTAGGAGGAAGAGGAAGAGGCAAAGGGGGTGTGCCTCCGTCCAGTTTGGTTTTGCCACGTGAGGCCTCATCGAATGGACGGAGCACTGGAACAACTCCAGTAGTTTCACCTGAAAGCTTGCTCAGTCCACGGGGTATGGGAAGGGGTACAAGATGGAAGAACTCATCTGCTTCATCATCCGGCACACGCTCTCTACAAAGTCCTGCTTTAGTTAAATCAACAAGATCATCATCTCACTCCTCAAAAGTTAACAAAGGTGGTATAGGTCGTGGGTCTGCCCCAGCCCATTACAACCCATGTGCTGAGCCAGATATTATAACTATACCCGGCTACACCACGACAACCATTACATTAATCAGTTCCCCTTCCCCATCTCCTTCTCCATCTCCACCCCCTAATTCTCGTCGCCGTCATCGCCACTCTCCCATCCCCCCTCACCGCGCGCTTTGGGTTGGCTTCCGCACCCGTTTCTTGACCCTCTTCCGCCACCGCCGCCGCACCCGCCTCTCCATCCCTACCACCATATCCTCTGTCGACAGTCATCTCCCCGCTTATCAATACCGGACTAGCCCCCATAGCTCCCTCGTGCCACGCACCGGCCACGAACACCCATAACCACCCCTCTTCTAGGTCCTGACCCGTAGTACATACGTTCGGCCGTTTCCCACTTACACGACGCCACAAAACGCCACACCCCACATTTTCCCGCCTCAAATCCTACTTCTCACCTCACCTCACCTTCAACTTGTATTAGCTGCCGACCCGCCCGCGCAGCTCCCCCGGCTGTCGATCGCCACAAAATTAGCCACCGCGAAAATGACAATTATTCCGCGTGCTCTCCGGGCCGTCCGCCCGGCCATTCTGCCGCGGGCGATCCACACCAGCCGTCCGGTGCTTTTAGAAGCGCCCAAGACAACCCATTTTGGTTTCCAAGAGGTCCCGGAGGCTGAGAAGGAAAAGAAGGTTGCTAGTGTCTTCACCAGTGTTGCTGAGTCGTATGATCGCATGAACGACTTGATGTCTTTTGGCTGGCATCGCGTTTGGAAGTAAGCATGTCCTCCTCATATACTGGAATCCCATATCATGCAATTTGACATCGAGTGATTCGTTTTTGAGGATTGACGAACTAACCTAAACTAGGGACCACTTTGTCGCCGGTCTTTCCCCCGGTCTTCGCCCTGCGGTCCCTGGCGAGACTCTACGCCTTCTCGACATCGCCGGTGGCACTGGTGACATCGCCTTCCGCCTTCTCCACCAAGCCATCGATATCCACGGACATCCTTCCGTTTCTATGACTATTAGCGACATCAACCCTGACATGCTCGCCGTTGGGGAAGCCCGCGCGCAAGCTACGCTTCCTCCTTCTCACCTCCAATCTATCAAATTCCTGACTGCGAATGCCCAACAATTGCCGTCTGAAATCGAAGACAACAGCATCGATCTCTACACCGTGTCCTTCGGCATCCGCAACTTCACTGATATCCCCGCGGGCCTCCGGGAAGCCTACAGGGTCCTGAAGCCCGGTGGTGTCTTCGCCTGCCTTGAGTTTTCCTCAGCGGAGAAATGGCCGTTGTTCAACTCTCTTTACAAGCGCTGGTCGTTTTCGGGGATTCCTTTGATCGGCCAGGTTGTCGCGGGTGACCGTGATAGCTACCAGTATCTGGTTGAGTCGATTGAGCGGTTCCCGAAGCAGGAGCGGTTCCGGGAGATGATTCAAGAGGCGGGCTTTGAGGTGTCGGGTAAGGGTTATGAGGATTTGACGATGGGTGTTGCGGCTATTCACAAGGGAATCAAGCCGTTGAAATAAAGGCTGCATATGATTGGGGCGAGAACATCAGATAGATGGCTAGAAAGCCAGTGTACAACAGATTCTGGAGTATTTCTTAGTGGGTGTACGTGATAATTCGTCACATTCTGTATCATTATCATCTTTTCCTTGAAATTAACATTTTTAACCAAAAATTACCATGAATGACAAAACAACGTGACATCTTTACCACCTATCAGTCACCATTTATTAAACGACCACTATCCCAAAAAGACACTCGGGTATATTCTATCCTGATATCATCCCCCACAGGCCATCAGCCTCGGCTATCATCATCCCCATCTTAAGCCTCAGGGCCACCACCCTCCTTTATGCCACCCCGTCTACCCCCTCTGTGTCCTCTGTCACTACCACGACCTCCTCTTGCACCACCTCTACCACCCCGTCTAGCATTCGACTCCGAGTCCGATGCTCCGGTGCCACCCGCCGACCGATACCCACTCTCCTTCCCGCCAGTCTGTCTTCCACTACCCCAGGTTCCGGCACCACCCCTCATACTAAACCCCTTAGTGGCGCTGGCACCCTCTCTGTGAATGAAAATCTTAACCAAAGGCCTAGATCTATCCTCTCCTGTCCGCGTCTTGTAATCATCGGAGATTCTCCCCATCGCACCATCTCTCTCCTCTACTGTCTTGAACATCACCACCTTATTAGAGTTGCCCCACTTCTCAATCTTAGCCTTGTCATGATCCTCTTGCGCCAGCAGCTCCAAAACCTGCTCATCAGAGCTCACATTCATAATAAACAATCCAATGATGTCCTGCGGCGCAGTCTTATCCGCAAGTTTATCTAACGGCCTCTCCTCCCTCGCGCCCCTTGCCCTATCCGGCTGCGGCGTCCCAGGCTTAGCAGGTGCTGGCACCGGAGTCGAAGAAGAAGGGACCGCCGGCGGAGGTCCAGCTACTTGAGCTGGACTGGCTCCTCTGGCAATCGCTGGGTTGGTCGCAGGCGAGTTGCCCTGACCAGCCGCAGATCCGGGAGCCAACGAGGGTGCCGCGGCTGAAGTGGAAGTGAGAGACTGCTTGGAGCCACGGTGAGCGAAGTTAAAGCCCTGGGCCTTCATCTCTGTCCCAATCCGGCCATCCTGTATCTCAAGGACCAACCAGCCAAAGGCGGCATCAGCAAGGTTAAAGTTCCACATGTTCTTGAAGGCGCTTTCGTCAATTTGGCCACCGGTGGTGTTGGTGGGGTGGTTACCAAAGCCACCAGAAGCAGTCGAAGGCATCTTCTCGACGATCTCGAGGGCGTTGCGCAATAGATTTTGCTGTGCTTCGTTGCCTTGAATCGCAGGCTCAACCTCGCTCTTCACGGTCTCCCACACATCGTTGAATGACGCCTTAGAGGCAGCGAGTTTGCTGCGGTAGTTGTCCAGCGTGGGGTTAACAGAAAACTCGTTGTACGAAGAACCGTAGCGGAAATGCAAACCAGCCGAAATAGAAAAGTCAGCCTTGAGAGTAACTGACAACTGGTTTAGAATACCCTCGCGCGCTGGCGAAGCATGGGTAATGAACACCCGAGTCTCCGTCGGATCATACACACGATGAGCGGTATCAATCAGCTCACCCATTTGTAGCAGAGTGGTCCACATAGTCCCTTGGCCACCTGCAATCGTCGTACGGCCTTCACCGTTGTCAAAGAGCTTGTGCATAACTACGGCACCACCAAGACCCAAAAGTCTCAACTTGACGCCGCCGAGCTCCAGCAGACGGGACTGGGCCTCATCGATGATGTGCAGGTTGGCCACCTTGTATTCACCAGAGCGGAACTTCTCTAAAACACGGACATCTTCGCAGGCACCCCAGACAGTGTAAACGGGGACATCAAGCTTAAGCGAGCCAGAGATGAGCTCAGGAAGCTCGGAAAGGGGGAGCTGGTCGGAAGTGAAGCGGGTCTTGACAGGCTGGTTGGAACCGGCCTGGATGCTTTTCTTGACTTGATCGCTGATCAGAGGAGAATATTGGGCGACATGGCGCAGGGTCCTATCAAGATTTCAAAGTTAGTTCATAATTCTATGCACGATACCTCCTTCATCTAGTACAAAATCCACATACTTCTCAGCAATGCGCTCCAAAGAGGTGTTATCGTAGAAACCGAAATCACCAGTGTGGATAATATGGTCCGCCTTTGCCTGTTTCGCTAAATCATTCAACGATCGCAAGTTTCCTCTCACATCCGCAATGCACAAAATTCTGTACGGCCCAGTCTGCACAACGCGCCCCTGGTTAGGAAGCAGCGGAGCAGCACCAGGCGGCAGATGTCCGGGACCCTGAGGCGTCGGGGTACCGTTAGGGATGTATCCACCGGCGTTATACGGGCGCGGCTAGTCATGGGGATCGGCTGTTAGTGTGGGGAACTTATCGCTTGGTATGTGGAAGGGCTCGCCAGCTTACAGTGGTCATAGTCGGAAGGGGGAGCAGGTATGTGCAGGCGGGGTTATCGAGTGGTGCGCAATGAGCAGGATATGGTGACGCGGGGTCGATTAATGTATAGTCTGGTAAGACTTGTATGTTGATGGTCGATGAAAATCCAATTGGCTTTCTTCGTAGGAGAAATGGTGTCGCGCAGGGTCGTAATGCGTCAAATCGTAGCCCTCAATCACTAATGGCTCGTCGTCAAAAAACCGTAACTTTCAACTTGTCTCGTCGAACGTGTCCCTTTTTCCCGAAACAAGAAGCAAAAAAGCGAGCAGAACAGAGAAATCGGTACTCTGTGATAAATAGAAAAATAGCCTCGTCACTGAAAAAGAAATTCACAAACTAGCACCAAACTGAAAATTAAGAATTGAAAAATGCAACCAAAAATCACGTCGTGAATGGAAATCGCCAACTGCGTGTCATCGTTCTTTCCTAGAAAAGGGCTGGAAAATCATTACAACGCCTTAGTGGTTAGCTGCAGAGGTAGTTGCTTTATTCAGGTGCTGAGCTTGGAGCTGTTACTGCTGCTATTGCTGCTATTGCTGCTATTGCTGCTGATTGGTGAATTTGATGCTTGGAAGGTATTGGAGGATTCCCTCCACTTCTAGACACAAGAGCATAAAGGCCAAGGAAGAATAGTGATGATACGATGAAACCTGGGCTACAAACAATGGGCACAATGAGCTACCGTGAATTACACTGTTTGGCTATCTGAAAACCGTCTGTACCTTCGATGCCGACATTCTTTACCATGAAGCCTGCCATGTTTTCTAATCTTTCATCACAGTTCTATATCATCTGCAACCCTAGTTACCTCTCCCCGCGCTTTTCCATCCCATCCCCTGAACAGCCCCTCACTTGATGTCCACCAATCCTACACTAA
The DNA here is from genome assembly GCA_001640685.1 of Catunica adiposa. Taxonomy (NCBI): domain Eukaryota; kingdom Fungi; phylum Ascomycota; class Sordariomycetes; order Microascales; family Ceratocystidaceae; genus Catunica; species Catunica adiposa. The sequence goes on from LXGU01000124.1 coordinate 45,431, forward strand.
TGCACTGAACCTCCCGGATGAAAGTCAGCATCCTGTCGTGCATCACAAGCAACCGGTAGACACAATCAACACAATGAAATAAAAAGCCAGAGGTCACCGAATGGCTAAAATTGCTTTCTATAACATTGAAATTCTATACCCAAGTAAACCCCCCAATATACTTACAGTTCTGCGTAAATTATATATACTACACATCATCATCATCCCTTCTATCAAGCGTTTCCCTCAATTCATTTCTTGGGCTGTCCGTAGTTATACTGGTCGTAATAGCCTCCCTCTTGTTGGCCACCCTGACTATACTGATATGTCTGACCATCATCACACTCTGCTCCTCCATTCTGCCCTGTATATGCCTGGACCTGTATCAGAAGATTAGTATAACTATATACACATATGTATACGAGTGTGTATATGTATATATATAACAATGTCACGTGAAACATCCGCACATCACCAAAACCATCTCCACACTTCCCGCAAAAACCAACGTTTTTTCATCAATCTTGAATCATTTCTTCATTCGCATTCCCATCTACCTTCCACCTCTTTCATGTTGCTGTCTTCTCCAACTATAACCAATTGTTATTTTTAGAGTTGCGTCCACTCACCTGATCATAGTCATAATACCCACTCACCTCGCCGTCCGCTCCTCGTCCCTCGGCCCCTTGTTGCTCCATCATCATCTGCTGTTCCCTCATATGCTGCTCATACGCCGCCTGCTGGGCCTCCTGTTCCTTCTTCCTTCTCTCTTCTTCCTGCCGTCTCTGCTGTGGTGACAACGGTACCTGCATCTGAGGGTTCATCGCTTGGACGATCGCCAAATAGTTGTACATAAAGTTACTCAGCAGCACCTGACTATGCAGTGAACGTCGTGGGTTAGACAACTTCACGTGCGCCATCCGGTAGATCGTCCGCTCCTCGTTAAGCTGGAATCTTGTCCAAGGGTAATCGATGTCAGGTCTCATCGGCTTGTACACCGCCTCCTCAGCAACCTTCAGAAGCTGACCCTTCTTTCCACCTGTGGAATCCCGATCCCCCTTCTTCTTGCTCCCACCAAATATTGATGAGAACAGTCCGTCCTTCTTCGCATCTGACTTGACTCGTGAATGCTTGCGATCCTTCTCCTTGACGTTGGGGTCCTCGCCCAGCGGTCTATTCTCGGGAGAATCGCGATCCATCACGGCGCTCTCGCGGCTGTTGCTGCGGGCATGCCCAGACTCGATCGAACTCTGCAACACGTCAAGGCGAACGTTGTCCTGTGACGCGGCCTTTTCGCTCGTGCTGTGTTTCGACTTGTGCTTCTTGGACTCTGACTCTTCCTTCTTCTTCTTCTTATCCTTCTCGTCGCTGCCTGATTTAAACCATTTCCAACCGGCTGAACGAGTGGAAGTGACACTCGCAGCATCGTCATCAGCTTGGGCTTTCTCGCCAGCCGCATCCTTCTTATCAATCTTCTTCATCGTATTGGGGGCATTCGGATGCTTCTGAGAGACTGGCTCCTGTCGCGGCTGCTGGAGAGACTGAGCGCGATGCAACTGCTGTGACTGGGTGGGGTCCTGCGTCATGGTACTAAGTGATCCCCATCGGTCGCTTTGGGGACTTTCTGGTGACCGCTGTGGTGAAACAATACCACCAGGAGCTTGGTTTTGCTGCAATTGGAGGGGCGTTTGCTGCTTCTCACGCAAGTGTGGTTCCATGGAACCCTGAGATGTGGATCTCTGGGGGAATTGTTGGTCAACCCCTTCGTCTACTGAGGTAGCAATGATCTGCGGAACCGGAGATGGAGATTCCAGAGATGTAGACCTAACAGGTCGAGTATCCAGCATCTCATCTTCCGGGATCGCATCCGCATCATCAGTCGCCTTTGGTCTTCGCTTGGGCCGAGAAAAGTTATCAGTGACCAGACCAGGTTCGGTGTTAGACCGTTGCAGCCCAGGGACTGGCGGAGCATCGTCTGGTGCCCCGATGATTGCCGAGTCTTGGTGCCTGGCTGCAATGCGTTTAGCAACAGTCGATCTGTCTACGCGAATAGAGCCTCCTTTGCGATACTGTGTTCGCGTCGATCTCTGAAGACCCATGCGTCCCGGACCCTTGGCTAAAACTGGCTTGTCCCCATCTCCGTCTGCATCGGTCTCTAAGCTAAGTTTCTTGAGCGCATTCGGGGCATCGTTAACAAGCTCATCAATTGGTATTGAACCGCTGTGGGATCTTTGCCTGCCATAATCCTCGCTGTCCTCTTGGGAGTGGGTGCTACTGGATGAAGAAGCCACTTGCCGCGATAACATCGACTTCTTGCGTCGCAAACTGCCCGAGTTTTCAAATCCTAGCCCAGAGTCTACGCTAAGGGAAGAATCTCCAGACCTGCGCTTTATTGTGCGCACGCGGTCTTCAATGAATGTCTTGAATTCACCTGGCGCAAGTTCCGGATGAACCGACGCCGGAACCCACAGCAAGCGTGATGGATCCGCCTCATCATCATCTCCTGAGGGGGCTATAGGAGACATCTGGATCAGGCCGCTGTAGGGAAGCATGTCTGGATCAGCTGAGTTACCAACATCCATCGACATTCTCCTCAGCGCTTGCAGATTACTAAGCTCCTGAGCGATATCATTGGGCTCCTCAAACGACTCATTTTCGCAGTATTCCCGTAATGACACACTAGGTGATGTCGGCGATTTCATGGGAGAGGAGGGCACCAAAGAGTGTGTTGACAGACGGGAGGGCATGTTCTGTTTGCGCTGACTCAGCGGACTAGTCGGTTCGAGAGAATCACTAGATGAGCGAGTTGGACTGCGACGCGGATCATTTTGATTTGGGATAGCCAATGGACTGCCGCGGTGTAACTCATCGGTAGTTGAGGGCATGAAGCTGAGCGGGCGGTCGGACAAGGTGTCTTCGTCTTCACTACCGTACAAAGTCGATATGGCCTCAGTCACATGGTGACTAGGATCTGAGATTGAAAGTTGAGATGCGTGACCGCGCGGGCCGCCACGGCGATTGAAGCTGCCGCCATCGTTGTAGAACTGGGAGGCCTGTTGTGGAGATAACATATGGATGCGGTTAGTGAGACAGATAGCATTAGACAATATACACAAGCAGATCGATTAGACGTTTTTAAATAGCCCAACGTTTGCGACTAAAAAGCTGGAAAATAGGACGATCTGCCGAGTCGCACACATGCTAAGCAGGCAGGGTTTCTTTGTAAAGACAGGATAAGTACATGAAATCCACGGTAGGACGCAGACAAGGAGTGGATTCAGGCAATGATTTGCTTCTATCTCGTTGTCTGGCTCACATGCCGGTCTTCCCCCTCCTTCATGGCGGGGGGACATCAATCACGTCGTCATGTAGCAATCATGTGTCTCGACATATCGGAGCCTGAACATCCCATCCTAGTGCAAAAACTTGGACCAAAGGCCACCGAAGGCCAGCAGGCAAGAACAAACAAGCTTTTGTCTGTCGTGGAGTGCAGCAAGGTCATAGCCTATTGGGGGGGG
>LXGU01000124.1:48988-81782 GCA_001640685.1 Catunica adiposa
GGGGGGGGGGGGGGGGGGGGGGGGGGGGGCAAAGGCTCGGCAATTAACGGACACTACAAGCGACAGGTGGAAGTCGCACTTTTTATGCTTGTGTTTGTGCAAGTCGTCCAGAGAAAGTCGCGCGCTGACAACCGTCTCGTGTCTCCGTCTGTATTGTATATCTTAGAGTGGGGGAGGTAACAACGACGTACCATGGTCTGTCTACATGAACTGGAGGGCCAACTCTCGGGGAGCCGCCGCCTACCAGAGGTCGATATGCCGCTCGGGCGAGCGACCGGGTATGTGAGGGGGTATAAACGAGTGGCCTAGCGGGAGGCACCTAGATTCAAGTAGATAAAAACGAAGGTGTTGCGGGGTTGACAACGTCTCGAGGTACTAATTACGCGATTTCGGCGGCAATGACGGCGTAAATGGTAGTGGGCCACAAATTAGGCAAAAGAAAGTTAGATATTACGGGGTCGTCAGTGCTGTGTGATGTCAAGTTGTCGAGGCTCAGCCATAAACTCGGCTTGTAACTAGTGGTATTCGGAGAATAGTCGTCGGGGGCTAGTAACGGAAGACGGGAAGAATATTCGAATCGATATTGGGAGCGATCACTTGACAATGCAACGACGTAAAAGCTGTTATGCGATCGGACTCGGGTAAGTCGAAGGCTACCGTGACAGATGAACTCTTAAATGAAAAAGAAGCTCAAATACAAGCCGCTTAACGGGCTGTGGCACGGATAATGTGAGACGATGAGACTGTCCGGGGGCGGAACAAGGTGCAGGCCAAGCTAGTGAGTGGTGGTCGAGTTGATAGCCGTAGTAGTAGTCCTGGGAGAAGTGGAAGTTGGAGATATACGCAGAGACAGCCAGAATAAACGAATATGTGTAGTCTCTTTGTGCCAGTAAAGGTCGGGTCTGTAACAAATGATAGTGGGTATTATGATGGAAAAAAAAGGCTACTATTGGAAAAAAGAGATATGCTAAGCTGACTGGCGTTGGCGTGGCGTCGTAGCGACCAAGGACGAGGGGAACGCAAGTGAGAGTCGATGGAAGGAAGTGGGACGGGCGACGAAGTCGTATCAAAAGAGAGACAGTCAAAAAATTAAGTTCAAGAACCAGCAGACGTCCATCATTGTCTAAAACATCTTGGGTGCTAGATAATGTTCGTGAGACAATAACAAAAGAGAAAACAATCGCAATTAAGAAAGTTTGCAGAATGAAAAGCCTACTGCGTCGCTAGACCAATACTGTGAGAAGGGTCTCAGAGACAAGCAACTAAGGTATTCTGAGGCGTGAAGTACAAAGTCGGAGCCAACAGGGTCTTTGTCTCGGGCAAGGCTGTTACATTCCAGCCTTTGTATCAACGTTTCCGGTAAGCCAATGGACCAATTATTGACAATAGCAATACGTGGGTACTTCAACACACAACAGTTAGCCAACCTTAGTCCGTAATTATGGCACTACTGGTTGAAAGTAATGCAAACCAACCCACAGCTCATTGTTGCCGCCATCATCGCCACCATCCAAAAAGATTGACAACCAAATGGCCGGAACGGAGGTCTCCAGCAACCCCCAGTCTACAGCATAACCACCTATAGTTTGAGGCTTTGACAGGGGCCTGAGTTCTATATTTGGTCCTTGATCCTTGTTAAGTCCACTGTAACGCTAGTGGCTCAAGCGCCTGATTCTCGAATAATAGCGCTGGAAGCCTTCTAGGGTTTGTCTAACCGACAGGGTTTTCCGGTGGGATTGCGGTGGGATTGTGGTGCTTCTCAGCCATCATGAGATGACCACAAGAGCGCTGAAAACAATATCGACTACCCAAGAAAGGAGAGCCCACCAACGACGGAAACCTTCTGCTTCATAATTAATAGACAAGTATTTTGAGGCTAGCGCAAACGACATCTCAAGAAAACCGAAAAACTCTTCATCTCCGCAAAAGTCTAGTGTTCCCTGCCTTCCTCGCGTTTCTCGCTTCAGCGGCTTTCTGTGACGTCAATGCAGCCCTTTGCCTAAGAATTCGCATTGACAGATCGTGGGCTATGCTGAAGCCATGACGGCAGCTTAGCCTTGAGAGCTGGTTGGACCACTTATCATAGCTTTGCTGGCCGATTAACTTTGTCTAACGACAAGTGTCGTGAGACTACATTCATCGTACTGACACCAATCAGTGCCAGCTCATTGGGTCATTAGTTGCATCAGCACATCAACTAGCAATTGTTCCTTCTGTCTTGGCATTTAGCTTACTTGAAGCTCAAAGGGTCCCGCAATTAGCTTTCCTTCAATAGATCGCAACAGGCCAGCTGCCTTTATCAGATCTACCATCCGCCTCTCACAACGCTCTTCTCTTCTTCCTCCTGCCTTCTTTCCTCGAAACCCGGGGTCCGTTCTTGTTCATAGCCTCCCAGCAAATCAAAGCGATGTTTCAACACTCTGCATTCTAACCAGGTTCAATCGGCTGCAGTTGGCTGTCACATCAGCACACATCACATCAGGGGCCCTAGCGACAAGCAAGCGCTAGGAACTATTATACAATCTCATGGTATCCAGTAGCGGCTTATAAATGGTTACTAAGAGTAAGATTCCGAAATACTGCCAATATCTTGTTGCCAAGATAAGCTTACTGAATACTTGGGTCTTAACTAATGCTATAACATTTGTAAGAGACAAACTGCTCAGGCACACTACGAGCTGACATGTGATAGGGTTTGAAGACACCACCTAGGGTTAATCTATGAACATACTGTACGTAACATAATAATATACACAGTGATTAGCTATTCTAAATCCATATATAAGTACAGTGCGTATGGTTACGATGCTTAAATAATGTATCAAATCAATATATCTTACCGTTTCTATTCATTAAACCACATTTTTTCATGATGGCCAAAGTACCGTGACCCTCAAGCCGACATATCTCATCTCTAATCCCCATCCTCATCCTCGCCTGCCCTCGGCAACCCCATCCCATCAACCACCAAACTCTGTGGCATTAGTTCCCCTCTAAACAACTGCGTCAACCCCAACCCACTAATCCCGATACTTGCCCCCTCGAACCCATCACTCATATTATCTACACTCGGAATCTCAAGTTTCCTATCCGAAGATTTACGGACCGGTGGGGCCACTGGCAACTTTGACGCCTCATCATCATCCTCAAAGTCACCCGCACTCGGTACTGATCCCGCGGGTCTCTGCCACGTCGGCCTCCGCTCAATAGACTTTCCAGCCGCAACTGGTGCTGCAGTAGCCTGCATAGGAACCCGTCCCCGTATCCCTCGTCGAAACATTTCTGCCCCTTCTAAAATCCCCCGCATTGGGAACTTGGCTGGTGGGGGAACTGTGGGGGAACTTGCTGTGATATCTGAGAATATCTCAATAGGTGCATTAGCCTCACCATTATCGCCGCCGATATCTTCGTCAATATGGGTGTCATCTAGAACTGGAAGATCAGGTGTGTCGGGTGGGATGATCCGTCTTTGCAAATTAGCAAGCATCTGGGCGGCAGCGGCTGGTGCCACAAAAGTATATTTCTGCGGTGCAGTCTCCAGCCAACCCCGAGATTTGAGCTCAGAAAGATGAAGGGGATCGTTAAGGGAATACAACTCCGTAATTTCGTAAGCCCAGCGACCTTCTTTCGCCCCGATTATGAACTGTGCGTTTCCTAGTCCGGGGAGACCATCGAGATCCTTCGGGCTCTTCGGTGGTCCAATGCACGCCATATATCTGACCTCAGAAACAGGCTTTGTTGTGTAGAGCCAGAGGCGGACAACCTCATGATGAATCTGGTAGTTTCTAAACTCGTGGTTCTTCTCTCCAGTGATGATACTATCCATATGCCGTGGAAATATTGAGATGAAGACATCTGTCCGATTTGTGGGTGGCCTCATAGACTGAATGACATCCAATGAAACTCTTTGGCTCTCTTCAAACTGCGTGTCTGGCTCTCTATCCCCATGGACCTGCGTTTGGGTCTGCGTTGCAATCTGCGATTGTCTCAAGATCCCTCTCAAGGGCCTTCTCCTCCGTACCACTGGCTCTTGATCTCTTTGAATTTCTGATGGCGTTGGCGTGTAATATCTCATCGGCATATACTCAGGAGGATCCTCCGCAAACATTGCCCGCTTTTTAACTTTCTTAGGTGGTGGCTCGACCTCTGAAGTGGTATTTTCCGGTGGCGAATGGACTTCAGAGGTGGAAACAGTAGAGGCGATTAAATTGAAGGCAGCTTGGGTTTCCGCGCCGAGACCGTATTGAGTCATACCTGGGGAACCACCCCGTCCTTGTGTTGTAGCACTTTGGGTAGAGGCATAGATATCGATGGATGATGGTAGCGAATTTGGGATATGTTCTAGGGGGGCGGAGTTCCGCGTCGGAGTCCTAATAATGGATACCGAAGCAGTAGAATTATCCGGGGAGATGGGAATGATTGTATCGTCTTGTTCGCTGTTTGAGGGCGAATCGAGATTGATATCCCCGTCGCTTTCCTCTTCGCTGTCGTTGATAACACGAGGTGAAGGCTCATCGAGTGAGATATCAGAAGAGATCACGTGAGATATAGGCATGTCCGCCAACTTGATCCCATCTGGTATTGCCTGCATGTCTGCATCCTCTATTGCAGTCAGAATCGGACTCTCCTCAATCATCTCCTCATCATCTCCCCCATCATAGTTTTCGTCATCTGAATCCGGAATAACTCTTCCCGTCACTTCCTCCCCTTCAGACTCATCTTCAGTCTCAATATCCTCCTCTCTCCTCATAGGTAGCCCCACATCTTCTGGAGTCCCTATTACAACAGCGTCTGAATCTCGATGCTCCATATTCCGCGGAAATAGTCTCCTCGAAGGTGAATTTTCCATCTCACTGCTCTCTGTCCCCGTCGTAAATGAATCCATAACCACCATACTTGGCGGAAATCGCTTCGGAGTCGGGCTTTTCGCTGCAGTAACTTTCTGCGCACTTTTTCTTTTTGCCGTTGGGGATCCACTGACATCAGACCCAACAAATCTAGTTGACATTGGGGTGAATGGAGACGGCTGTGACGACGGAATTTCCAAGATACGGTCTTTCTTCGGAGTCTCAACTAGGACAACTGGCCGCCCGAACACCCTCTTCTTACTTGGCGTGTCAACAAAACTATCTCCAATGTCACTGCCATTGTCATCTTCAGAGCTATTATCGTCTTCAGAGTCCCCAACAACATCGGTAACCTTGCGCATTCCTGGCAAAAACTGCGTCAATGTCTGCGTTCTGAATCCGCGGCCCCTCCTCTCATCTGGTTCATCTTCTATCTCATCGTCTTCTAAGTCGTCCCTAGGCCGCACACCGGGTATCTCTGGCGTCCCATGGATTACCAAATGCTCTTCTTCCATAGCGAAGACCCCTTCTCCTCTTCTGCGTTTCCTCACCACTGGCGTCTCGACAGTATCTCCCTTATTCGCTTCCCCATGATTGTCATCTTCCTTGGCAAGATCATTCTTCCTCAAAAGTTCAAATTGCGTAATAGTTTTCTGTCTCAAATTCCGCCCTTTTGCTTTCTTACTCTCTGCAGAGCCCTCACCACCAGTTGTATCCCTCCGTTGTCTCATGTCATTTTGTCTCTCAGTGACCTTGGTGACACCCGGGGTCCCACGGACGACCCGACGACGAGGCGGAAACACTGTTTGCGATAACCTTTTAGGCTTAGCGTTGTATATCAAACCATCGCTCTCGCCTTCACCATGATTATTGGAGTTTACCATGATTATAGTGGACCATCTAGTAGAAACAAAAGTTATATAATTAGGACAATCGCCATATATGATGCCCGAGTATCAATCCAGCATATCGTCTGAACTTGGCGTGACAATTCTCAATGGCGAAGAAAAGATGAGTGAATATATGAGAAAAGGCCGGATTATTGTAAGACGAATCGAATACTAAATTCCTAATTGCCTGCCTATTTTAATCTCCCCACAATCCACAGACAGTATTCCCAATCCAGCAATTCTGACCTCGCCTCTTGCATCATCCCGCATCTCCATGGTATCTATGCACGCGCCGCCTAGCTAACCCTGGATCCATGTCTAACCCCAGTACATGCAGTCACGTGTGCCGTCTTGATAGGTCTCCAGAACTTGCCCTGCTTTCAAACATTATCACATTGATGCCTAATATTTCAACTAAATGTCTGCCCATAAAAATCGTAATGTTCATTTGCCCGTGTTTTTCTAACAACAGATCAATCATCCACAAACAACAATAGCTATCCTGACCCTCATCTATATAAGAATTCCTCCCCGGATCCAGCCGGCCATTTCCTCCACATTACATCTACTTCCCCGCAAAAGCATTCTTCACCTCCGCTCTCGGCCACTCAAATAGCACATCACCGCCGTAAACCTCTGCTGTTATACTTGCAATCCTAAGCTCCACCTTTCCGTAGAACTTCTCACACTCCTCTGTCACCTTATCAACTAACTCCTTCGATCCACTGTACCCTCCATAATTCTCCTTTTCTTCGTTCTCGCCAAAGTGCTTTTCCACCCTCTTGCGCAAAAGCTCGATACCCTTCCGGACTTCCTTGGAATCATACGAGCTCAGAATCTTGTTGAACACAGCCTTGCTGTTAGACGGCTGAAGCGCAATCTTATCCGCCGGCTTCAGTGCCTGCAACTGGGCTTCGACATTCTCAAGATAATCAAGCAGCTTCCCAAGTGGCCGGCGCATGACGGTATTGAGGTAGAGGTCTAGGTGTTTAACGTACTCACCCGAGGCCTCGCGCTTCTTATCCTCAATGACGTCAATGTTACTCTCACCTAGTTCCTCAATGAAGTAACCAAAGTTCTCAATGAGCAGAATGTGGTAGTTGAGGGCTTCCTTGTCTTCTGGATCAGCAGCATTGTTGGCAACACCAACACCTTTGGTTTCACGGGCGATCACTCGCAGGGCGTCAAACATGGCTCGCAAAATGCGGCCATATACCCGGTTGATGGTATCACGGATGCGTGTCTGAGGGTAAAAGACAGACAATATGTTCTCAACGGCTGTAAAGAAAGGAGGGAATACCTTGAAGAAGTGGATAACACCACGACGCTTCTTGGCAAACTTGACCTTGGTCTCCTCAATAGCCCGGATCTGATCATCAACAAACTTTTCGAAGGGGCCATCCAGGTTGCTGTGAAGCTTTTGGAGAAGAATATTCAAGTAGTCCTGATTGGAGCCACTAATCAACTCCATTTTTTGCTCTAAAGCAGCAATGATGCCGACACCCTGAAGCCTATTGTTCGACAAAATCCACTCAATCATCCGCTGAAGCTCCTTCTCCAGGAAAGAAAAGATAGCCTCCATGGATTTGGTGACCTTGCGGCCTAGTTCGCGATCCGGCTCCATGCGACGACTACCGGACCACTTGTTCTCCGGAGGCACGTTGTTCGTTGGGCGGGCAGCAATGAACTCCGTAAAATCAGCCGTTTCCATAATGGTGGCGTGGAAAAAGTCAATGAAGAAGTTCTGCTCCATCTCAACTAAAGGAACAAGGTCATACAGCACGGTACGGAACACCTCAAACGGCAGATCACGACCTTCAGTGCCAACTTTGGGCATCGGCGGCGCCTTGCTGGCATCAGATCGGAAAGTCCGGGCTAGAGTCTGGCTTCGCTTAACAGTAAGCTTGCGAGCAGTAGTGGCAATACCTTCATGTTGCTTCTCTGGCAGAGACGTGAATAGAATCTCGTCCTCATTCATCATTGCCTTGCGAGCACCACTCTTGTGAGAGTCGATTACCCGAGAAAACTCCGTCTTGAAAAGATCATGACTCTTGGCTTGGTAGAGTTGGATCAACTCATTCCACTGCTCCAGATGAACATCACGCGCATACAGGTTGAGAGCAGTATAGCCCCAAAGGTAGGTGCGATGGGTTTGGTACAGCTCACGGTCTGTTTTCCGGGCCAATGCCTTGTCGAGAGCCTTGTGTGTTTCTGCAAATGCAGAATCAAACTCGGTAGACATCCACCCGACATAACGTTGCATAATGGCCTGACTTTCCTGAAGATAGTACTCTTTCTTTTCTTGGACGATACGCATCTGGCCGTAACTGCTGTTGAGAGTGCTACCCTCCGAAGGATCCTCAACTTCCTCTTTCTTAACAGGCTCCGACTCCTCCTCTTTAGACGGCTCGTATGTGCAGATATTAGGGTCAATCCGCATCATAGCCTTGTATAAGATCACCAAGGCCTCTTCTATACTCTTAATACCACGGAGGTCGAAAGATTCGGCCTTAAGAGCATCCAGGTGGCGACTGCTGATGCTGCAAGTATCCAAGATAAGCTCAAGCTCCTTCTTGAGGGCCTTTTGGTTAGCAGCCTGGACCTGAAGACCTTGAGATTGGTTTTCAATGTAGGCAATGTCGTCGGAGATGGTCTAGTAGATGGTTAGATTAGGTTATATCACATTATTTCGCATAGACCTCAACTTACTCCAAGCTCAACACTGTAAAGCGTCAACAGATTCTCAAGCTCATCGCACTCCAAAATGACATTGTCGATCCCCTTTCGCACATTTGAGATTCGTTCATCCTCCTCACGGAATCTTGAAAGCCACCCACCAGCTTGCGCCTTATCGATCTCACGTTCCAGATCAACCTTCATTGTATCCCAACCATTAGAACGCATCTTGATACCCGGGACAAATCCAACGTAATCAAGCCATTGACTAAAGTCTGTGCTGCGCGTATTATCCAGAACAGATGGGTCGATTCCAAGAGAGGTCAGATACTTCGCATCATTCCCAACAACGATAGATCGCTTCCCATCATCCTTTGGTTTGGCTTGTTCGGGTGTAGGGCCAGTGGCAACAGCAGTAGAGGGAGCGGAAGTCGTGATAATCGGAGGCGGAATCGACTGCGTAGACGTGGATGCGGCGACTGTACCCGTAACAAGCGGCGCAGTCACAGGTACCTCAGGTTCAGGTTCTGGTTTAGGAGGGTCAGGCTTTGGCGGAGCAGGTACAACAGCGTTGATACCATCTGGGCCCTCCATACTCTTAAGAGCTGCCTGCCGAAGACGCTCGCCAGCACCACCAGGACGAGGCTTGAAAGCACCTGCAGCTGCAGCTGCCTTCCACAGAGATCCGGCCAGATCAGGCTTGGACTTTGCCTTGAACATTGAACCCAGTCCAGGTTTCTCGTCGCCATCTGGGGGCGGAGAAGCCGCGCTCTCGGCGCCAAATCTCCGAGATTTGATCATGGGACCAAGACCAGGCTTCTCCATGGCATCCACTGTCGTTTGTGAGCCTTCAGCTTCGGGTGCCATGGTGACTATGGGCTTGGGTGGTTGTGAGGAAATCGATGGCACAGGAGATGTTAAGTTGCTAGGAGCTCCGCGATAAGAGTCTGTCTGAGTAGAATCTACAGAGTCTTGCTGGCGATCTCTAAACGATCCAGACTCTGAACGATAGCCCCCACCGGATACATTGCGCGGTGACATACGCTCCATATTTCTAGGGGGAGGCATGGGGTCTCCACGTTGCTTCGGGCTCATTAGGGGAGCCGGAACCAGATCATTATCTGTCATATTTGGCCTATTAGGATCCATTGGTGGTCTCTTACGCTCCGGTGGCGGAGCCTCATATGCCGGAGTCTTCGGGGGTTCTGGCGAGGGATCTGTATATCCTCTATATCCTCCAGGAGTACCTCCACCAGCCTGTTGCGCCGTACCACGAGATCTCGGTCTTAGAGCATCATCATTGCGACTAATGAAGGATTCCTGACTCTGGTTCGCAGGAGCAAGCCGTCTCATACCACCAGGTGTGTTAAATGATCGAGTGGAGTCCATACTTCCCCCGGGCGAGTTGCTCAGAGTATTTTGAGAGACCCGCATCTGGCCAGGTCCTGGAGATGCTCTTGGAGGTGGGACAAACGGAGAAGAAGCGGCTGATGGCGGCGCTGAGCCGACAGGTGTCATAGGTGGCTTAGGCATCATGATACCCCGGTCCAATGACGGGCGACCCTGCGTTACTATCGGCGGGGGGATCTGTGATTGGGACGGTGGAGGTGGTGCCGGGCTGCCTTGAGGCTGTGGGGTGCGGCGACCACCATTGAGCATTACCTCTAGTTCCCGGGGGTCAAACCCGGTGAGCTCAGGCTGACGACCTCCAGTGTACTTAGTATAGATCTTAACTAAACTAGCAATGAAAAAGTTTTTTTCCTTATCCGTCTGTGCTTGCCAGTAGTACGATTTTTGGATGGTGATCAAGAAACCAGTATCACCAGCCCAAAGCTTCAGCGTGGGGTCAACAGTTGGGCCCGTGTATCCCTGAATATGGGTTATGTCGTCGAAATTCCATGTTTTTCCAATAGAGAATGTCCCATTAGCGTTTTCTTTTGATTTATGCATACAGACCCTACCCGAACGCCGGACAGAGATGATGACAACACGGGGCTTTTGGCCTGGGCCACTGCGGGCTTGCGGAGGTGGTGGTGATGATGGGTAGTTAGAGAACTCAGTGATCCTCAAATGCGTAATATACGTTTCGGGAACTATGGATAAGTAAGGAACGGCATGGTTAGTTCTAAGAAGCTTAATATAATTGGATAGTCGCGGATGTTGGTCCTAAGAGCGGCGCAGCATTCCATGATGGCATTATCGTGGGTATTGGCTGCGGCGCCTCCCATGATGCAAGGCCAGCTGGCCGCCATAGCATAGTAATATAAAGCAGAAGAGCAAACATACCTGTTCCATCAGGATCTCGTCGGTTAAAACAACTTTCTACAATGCGCCTCTTCTCATCCTCAAATCTGTCGCGGTTAGTCGCTGCCATGATGTCGACTAATTGTCCCGGGAAGCGGGATGCGACGCTCAGCGGAGCGAGGGGTAGCTGGCCAACAACAGGCGGGGGATTTCGGACGCAAAGGTGAAAAGCTCAACAAGCTATAAATAAAAGAATAAATTGAGAAGAAGTTGCAGTCCGTAAAGGCTATAAATTCATAGACATAAAATATTGGTAAGGGATGTTGTGTCAGACGCGGATCGCCAGTACTGCTGTGAAGAATGACGGGCGGCGGGCTAAATCAAGTTCGGGAGCGGCGCAACGCCACAGCTCTAGTTCCGGATGTCTACCGGCACTGGTTTTGTCGCGAAGGATGATGAAATGGAAAGAGCTGGTCAATTATATGTCGATCAATGTACACAAAGAAAGGTAATCGACGGGCCTCGAAGACTCCATGAAGATAGTGGGTGTAGTTTGATGGCAAACATCTGGGTGACGATGTCTTGAAGAACCAGGAGAGCTACCAGCTTCGCACAAGGTTCTGGACAATGGCGGATTTTTGGCAGCGGGCAAGGCCACTGTGGTTCACTGCTGTAGGCGTAGGGTGCGCCTGTGGGATACTAGGAACTGCTAGGATGTGAGCTCCTAAAAGCCATAGCTTAAAGTGGGACTGCTAAAAGTGACGTCTTGATGGATGAGAATTGGCATGAACTTCTGGATTCGCTATCTCATAAGACAGGTAGTGATAATGCGATGAATGCAATGCCGTTCCAACCCTTTTTGTATTTATGTTTTGAAATTCCCTATTTGTAATTAAAAAACGGATACAAAGTTCAAGAAACTTATCAATCTCAGGGACATACATGACATAATAGGGTTAGGGTATAAATAGAGCTTGTATAGTAACAAGTTTATAACGACTTTGGTGATTGAATAATGTAAAGCAAAGCGTATTCCAATACATGATGAGTTGGATACAGAGAAGGGAACTACAGAACCTACGATAAACAGTACAAATATGTCACACATAAGCCATGAATCTGATATAAATACAGAGTCATAGTAACACATGGGGAACTAGGCATGAACTTGCGGTATAGAAGACAGCAAATGTTGACATGCATAGATACTTGCCGTCAGTAACATCGCCCCCCCCGACTAAGAAGATTTTGGTAATAACGCTCCATACAGCAAAGTGGCAATTTTGATGACATCTGTACCTGGAGTTAAATATGTGGGACTAACTGCCAAAATACCGTCAATGTAACACATCCCATGTAGCACCACACCCAAACGCAAGCAATCGATTTCAACAAACAGAAACAGAAACGGCCAAGTACAAGATATTAACCACTCTCTTCAGATATGTAGCTGATACTATAAGGCTCATAGTGCTATTAGTGGTACGCAAGCATGTTTAAGACCCCCTTCGCAACAATATAATCCTGAGAAATCCCCGGATTCAAGTTATAAGTCTCCATTAAATTCTGGAACTTGAGCCAGTATACCCGATCTTCCAACGAAAAGTCACTCCATTTCCTATAATCAAGTTAGTTTTCGCATTACGAGAATCTCAAGGAGCTAGAAGGCACGTCTAAACTTACATACCAGCCGAATTCGGCCCTGACTCGTCCAATGCAGTCACTGATTCTGGTGTTACTTGCGATTGCAACTCAATTCCCATGCTCATCGGCGTTCCATACCACATTGCCGTTGGTCCTAAGTGCTCAACTACTTCTAGTGTTGGACCTGGCCCGCCCAGTATCGCGTGTCCCGAAAGTGATACTGAATTCCCTTTCATAGGCTCCTCCAGTTTGCGTTTCTTCTTTCCAATTGCACTCTTCTTGCTCTTGTCATCAACAGACCGTTTTTTCCCGGTACTGTCGACAGGTATTGAGTGATGATTTAAATGCGGGAAATATATATTGGGCGGTGGGATGAACTGTGGATTTGTTGATACCGGCATTGGAGGTGGTGGCATATTTTTGACTATTGGTTGGGATGGGCCTCTAGGTTTTGATGGAATAGTACCAGGAAGGGGGACGGGTATTGGGGTATTAGAAATATAGTTGGGAGTTGTGCCAGGAGAACGTGAGGGCGACAAGGAGGACTGATCGGAGTGGGTAGACCAAACCGGAGGTTGATGAAAAAAGTCCATGGCTGGCTGCTTGCATAAATAGATAATGAATGAGCGGGTTTGTAGAACCGATGTTATATATGTTGTGTGACGGTTACGCAGACATCAAAGAATGCCCGATGATATATGATGACTAATGTTGTGAGGACTGCTGAGATAGCTTGCCAAAGTGGGAACAGAGAGCGACAGAGACAATACCAGGCCCAGAGTAAACACCAATGTCAAGATATTAATCAATCTGATAGTAAGTGTCTAACAATAAGACATATAGCAAGATTATAAGAGCAAAGGGGGAAAATGATGCCTAAGACGACTACGCCAAGCGTCCCGAATGCGGCAGAATGGTGAGAGACGATAGATGGGCTGTCTCACACTTAGGACTATTCAAAGCAATCAGTCAATCGATACCGTGGACAAATAATCTTTGATAGATAAGATATTAAAAGAAAAAAAACGATTGCCAAAGAAAGAAAAAAGCCATAACAACCAATCGCCAAACGCCAATCAGAACTAGAGAGCTGTACGGCCGAGAAGAATCCACGCGACCTTAAACTGCCTTTACGTCTTGCACCACAGTCTTAATCTCAGTTCAGAGGAACCAGCTATCAGGTAAAAATTGTAGCTTGTATGAAAGCCAGATAAGGCTAAGTCCGTGAACAGAGAAATTTGACGGCAGACTCAACTCGATAGGGCAGCGCGGCCATGAAAGCAACACAAATGACAGTGTCGTACCGGATCGCAAGAAGTAATGTTGCGTCTTGATTTTTTTTTGCGACACTGAAAATAGTGTTAGCGGGCTATTGGATGGTTTAGTGATGGCTGAGCGCTGCAAGTGAGCGGTTGAGTGGTGGTGGACTTCGTGTAATGGTGGTTGGTATTGCGGTGACAGGCTGGGTTGGGCTCAGCTGGAATGGAGCAGGGGGAAAGTTTAAGGGACCCACCCTAGAGCAACGAGGTAAAAACGCACGGCAAGTATGATGAAAAGGCATAATGCATGTTGTTTTGATACATCGGGACGGGTAATTATGCTTATAACTAGCTAAGACCATATAGTATTGGTAATTTATATTCAATAGTGACCAGAACATTGAAAACTCATGAGAGTTCATACATTGGAGTATTGGCATCGAAGCCTGAACTCCCGTTCGGAGAATAGGAGCTTTGATACTTCCGTGAAGACAGTCGGAGCCTTACCAGCCGCTAGAAATTTGGCCAAGCAGATACTAAGGCAAGCGCTGTTTAGAAGAACCCTAGGGTTCAATATTGACTGATCATGCCATCAAGTTAGTTACGTCTAGCCAATCAATCCCACGATTTAACGCCTTACTGTACTAGTTAAAGTTACTCCTCATCAATGCCATCATTCACATCACTAGCTGCTGACTCATATGCGGAGTCATCATTATCTCCGGGAACCTCTTCCGCGTCCTCCCACCATTCAGCCCCACCGGCAGATACCTCACTGACGCTTTCTTGAGCACCAGATCCCCAACCCCACCCAGATGCGCCCGTAGCGGAAGAATCACTTTCACTGCCACCTGTCCAATGGGTGTCATCATCCCCAGAAGTCTCATATTCATCGGTGCCGTCGCCACTCCAGTCGTCATTATGCTCATGGCCATAGTCTTCATGGCCATGAGAATCGTCTTCGATGTCTTCAATATCTTCGACGTCTTCATCGCTATAAAAGTAAACAGAAACCATCTTACCCAGGAAATTGAGGAGTTTAAAGGTGCAAAAGATGTGGATGTATCGTAACTGACAAAAAGTCAAAAATAAAGTTGATGTTTGCGGTTGATAAGGAGAGGGCATACGCCAAAAATAAATGCCTAGTAAATAGTCCGCTGCTCAATGCAGTTTGTGGGCTACTGTAAAAGTGGCCCTGTTCCTCCTGCCGCTTTATATCATGATGCATTAGATTGGATGTAAACGGATACAGCTCTTGTCAAAATCCACTGCCATAACACCGTTACTGCCCGACAAATGCTAAAAAGGGAAACAACTAACGGATAAATAACGGCTGTATGAAGATTTAACACCCGCTTCCTTACTGCCATACACAAAACTCCGTCACTATAACACTAATTTTATACATAACATATTGGTAAATACATTTATATTGTATTATGTCATCACTTACAGCTTCTGCACTCGTGGTATCATAGCATATCCTCTACTCCGACTCCGCCAGAAACTTCTCAGCATCCAGGGCAGCCTGGCAACCAGAGCCAGCGCTGGTAATAGCCTGTCTGTATCTCTTATCCTGAACATCACCAGCAGCGAACACACCTTCAATAGAGGTCAAAGGGCTACCAGGCTCAGTAACAATGTAACCATCCTCGTCCAGCTTAAGCTGACCCTTAACCAGCGAGGTTGCGGGATCGTGGCCAATAGCATAGAAGAGACCGTTGGCATCCATGGTCTCAGTGGCACCGGTGACAGTGTCCTTGACAACCAGCTTGGTCATCAAGCCATTCTCGCCCTTGATCTCGGAACCAGCCGAGTTGAACCGGACAGTAACCTTGGGGTGCTCCAGCAGTCTCTTGGCCATGGTCTTGGAGGCACGGAGGTGGTCTTTGCGAACAAGAACAGTGACGTTAGAGCCGTACTTGGTCAGGAAGAGAGCCTCCTCAGCAGCAGAATCACCACCGCCAATGACGACAAGAGGCTTGTTGCGGAAGATGGGGACGGCACCGTCGCAAACAGCGCAGGCAGAAACACCGCTCTGCCAGTACTCCTCCTCACCAGGGAGGTGGAGACGGCGAGCCGAGGCACCAGTAGCAATAATCACGGCATCGGCAGTCGAGGTCTCATCGGGGTTAAACTCGGTCGAGTACTTGAAGGGGCGAGCGGAGAGGTCGAGCTTGGTAACGGTGTCGGTAATGATCTCGGTGCCGTACTTCTCGGACTGCTTACGGAGGTTGTCCTGCCAAATAAAAAGAATAGTGCGTTAGGATATGCGCTAATGGTGAGGGGTGAGTGAGGATCAGTAAAACTTACCATGAGCTCCTGGCCCATGATGCCATCGGGGAAACCAGGAAAGTTCTCAACCTCAGTAGTGGTGGTGAGCTGGCCGCCAGCGGCAATGCCGTTGGCCATGAAACCTTCGTAAAGAACGGCTAGAGTAACATGTTAGATACAAACATTGACAATGTTGAGCATGCCAGAGCTGCATCAGTGGTGATTACAACAATAACATGTAGCAAGACAAACATACGCTTCATCTCGGCACGGGCCAGATAGACGGCGGCCGTGTGGGCGGCAGGGCCCGAACCAATAACTGCAGAACACAATGCGGTCAGAAAGACATCCTTATGCGGGCCTGCGGGGCCGCCATATAGCGGTGCGCAAAATACATACTGACAACCTTGGAGTGCATGGTGCGCTTAGAAATATCACTTGCAGCAACAAGCGATGACGAATAATTAGAATGAAGAAACGAAGGCTTCTGAGTCACGGCAGCAGTAGCAGCGATTGATAGACCAGTCGCTGCGCGAAAGGTTCTGCGGTAGAAGGCGGTGGAAAACACGGTGGGCAGTGTGTGGGGGGTAAGGGAACGAAGTTCAGGAAGGGAGGAAAAGTGAGCGGGACCCTGACGATATTTATTAGTTGAAGAAGAGGAACGAGCGGGTTTCGAGAGATAGCGGGTATCATAGAAGGGTGGATTGGAAATCGAAGGCCAGGGCGGTAGAAAATTCGATTCCTTCGATGGATCTTGACGTGCTTGATCTTCCTGGAACTTCCCAGGTCGGTTGTTGAGTGGGATCGATGGAGGGGCAGATGAGGGTTGACTAGGGTTATCGTGAACCTATGCCAGATATGGTGGCATTGGCTGTTGAGGAAGGTGCGCGTAAGATCATGCAGATATTTGGCGCCGACATATCACGAGATATATATTTACCATGGCGCTGGATATTTGAATCCAAGTATCGCATTTATGAGGCTCAGTTTCTAGACAATTACCCTATATTTAACCATGCCGTTAATACCACTCTATGGACGGCTCCCGTGTACGGTTTCTGCGTTGTCATCATCAATAGCGCTAGCCTTCAATCCCACAACTCCCCTAAAAATGACGCAACAATCACCCTTGATCACAGACCTCTTCTTTTATCAACAACGACATCATCTATCAATATTTCTACTGCTATCCCCTCTCATCTCCCCTCTTTAATCCGGAAACCGGCAACGCCTTCTGCAGGCACAGAATCCGAATACGCCCAGACCTCCTCAAATGTTCCCACCCACAACTTGAAGGAACAATCTATGCCCTCCTTAGCCCAATCGGCCTCCGCAAATGCTGCCGAACTCCGAAAACGTAGGGGGCTAACGACCAGGGGGGCCCTAGTGGGTGCCGTTGAGCGAACAATAGGTGTACCGTTCAGGTCACAAAGATAATCCTATATCCTATGTCTCATCCACAACCTCAAGAACCCGGATAAATATGCCTTGTTCTCGTTTCGAATTACCGTAATGATAATCTACTGTTTCTTTGCCAATCACTCTAGTATTTCTTCGGGACATTGATTGAGTTTACCGAATATCTATTGTCTTTGGCTTATCAATCTGATAAGCTGGGATCTTTGAATACCGTTGGCGGATCCTGACTTCTTATTGGCTAATAAGACGTCATGGGGGCAGTTGGGTCACCAGATAGCATTCTCGATGCATCGCAGGTCTCCGCGGTTCTAGAAGGTTAACTTCTGGAACCAGCCGAATAGACGAGAGAATAGGCATCCGCCACATCGCACTAATGCGAAACACTGACACCTTGCGGCATAATCCTTGGTTTTTCTTACTTGATGGTATCTGGCAACTGTCTGACACCTCGATGTCATTATTTGGCTGCAAATGTACTGCTGTCATCATCAATTATGATTATCTAATCTTCAGCGTCTATCTTCACCTGGTGGTAAACTCCCATCTCTCTTCCCGAACCTCGCGCCCAAACCGCCAATATCCCGCTTAAAGAACATTCCAAAATTCTTCAAATTCTCATTAATGGTTGTCTCCTTCCCCTTGCCATCCCCCGTAGTCCCCATCTCTCTCGCCGCACTTAATAATTTCTCGCCCAAACTTTGCGCATCAAACTTTTGCTGATTTGCTAATTGCCCCACTCCCATCGTTGACCCGCCTATCCCAGCCACTGCGGATGCATTCATCAACGGTGTCAGCAGTGGGGAACTCGCTGCTAGCTTCCCTTGTGTATTGGGGCCGTCGCGATGTATATTGAATAGTTCCATGAGGTGCGGCTGTTCCAGTTTACGGACGCCCTTGAGGTCCAAGATTTTGCGGAAATTGCTATCAGAGCGGTCGCAAATGTGGATTAAGTAAGCTTGAACCAGAGCCTCTGGGGGTGCGGGGCGGACTTGGAGGGTTTTGAGTAGGGGATCAACCTTGGCCATGGTGTGATTAACCCGCTTCACGAAAGCGGGTGGTGGAACATAAGGTTCCTCGGAGGGATTGTGGAAAGAGAGGAGATTCTCAAAGGCCTTGGTCAGGACGTATTTGTCAAGAAGCATCTGATGATCATTGGTTAGTATAATGATAATGTCACTGCATTGAAACTAGCAGTTATTCGGGCTTGCTTACCTGCTCTGCCCCGACCTCTGAAATTGGACGGCACTGCGCCACATTGTTTATAAACGAATTTGCCATATACTCAACCAGATTATCACAAAATGCCCTAGCATATTGCGTCTTGGTAATAACTCCCAAGATCTCCTTTGCCTTGTCGTTGATATGTCGCACCAATTCCCCTACATATGTGCTCTGATCTCCAACAGATTCCATAGTGCTCCAATTAGTATTCCGCATCTCTCTCCACGCCCCTTGCATGTCAGCATCAACATATCGAACCAGCGCCAGGATTGCCGCAGATGCAACACCCAGGAAGGAATCAGCCTGGGATGATAGATCAACACGGTCTGCAAAATCAGAATCTATGCGCTTCTTTACACTCTCTTCAAGTTGTGTGGCGTTGAGATTCCAAAAGTCAGCCGTGTTCAATACAAGGACAATATCATTGACTGAAGTTCCGTTGGTCTGTAGAACATTAAGCAGAACATGCTCTGAGTAAGCATCAAGGTACTTGGCAAAGATGTGGGACAAGTCCAGAAGGCGATCGCTAGTTGACAATTTGGCACATTGTGATAAGGTGAGCTTGTAGAAATGGAAGAGTTCAATGGCAGATTGTACCACAGCCTGTGGTGAAAACTCCTCGTCTGCCTGTAGGAGCGGCTGGTTTCGATACTTAGGCATCATAATAGACAGCTGTTTGTCTTGTGCCTCGACCCATAAACTTAAATAAGGCTCGAAGGCTACTGAGATGAGTCCATTGAAGCTAGAAGGCCGGTCTTCTACACTGTTTATGGTATCGATACTTGCTCGGGGATCACTAGCATATCGTCTCTCCAGTCCTTGTTCAAAATCCATGGTTTCTTGCAGACAACTCAACAGCAAGTTAACATCAAGTTTACTAGCGCTGCTGTCTAATCCTTGTCTTCTTGTACTGCGTTCTAATATGCCTTTAAAGTCGTCACGAGTCCCCTCGCAGAATGCCGTCACCAATACCTCGGATATGCGCCAATGCGCGGGAAATAATGCAGCATGCTCCTCTTCATGTCGGATCATCATGCGCTTAAACCAAGCATATCTCCGACCAATATTGTCCAGACTGCCAGCCTCATCACTACCCCGAAAGACTTGTCTATACTCTCGCAACTCCGTGTTGATATACCAAGTTACAAGTCGCATACGCGCAGCATCACCCAAAGCGTCCATAACTAAGCAAGCCTCTATCAACGTGTTACGCTGGATAGAGATCTCATCTTTAGCAAACGCTACCTCAAAATCTTCACAGATTTGCTCAAGCAATTCTCTCTGCAATTCAGCAACCCCCCTGCTCAACTTGGCAATCTGTTCAATACTGCGATAGCTATTGAAATGGCGCATAAGTTGTAAAACTGCCTGGAGAAGCCCCGCGCACTCTTTGTATTGTCTGGAACGAGCAAGGCCTCGCAATTGTTCGTAAGCCGTTGTTAACATCTGCAAACGCTTCAGCGCCGTCATGCTCTTTGTCAGGTTTTTCTTGGTCCCATCCAGCCTCTTGATATCCGATGTCATCGCCGTGATACTCTGCTCTGTCTGAACAGCGCGCGCGCGCACATCATTGATCTTATCAAAGACAGAGGCCAGCTCTGTCTTCGCGGCGCTCATACGATCAAGGCTAGAGGAGGCGCCGTAGGCCTGGGCGCCTTCGAGAGTAGCGATATCCTGATCGATGTCATTCTTCCGGGTTTTTAGTGTCCGAGAGACAGATGCGACAGTGTCAAGAGCAGTGGGTGTAGAGAAAAGCAGGTTGAGGTGATCTATAGGGTCGTAATATACTGTTGCTTGATGGTTAGAACTGGAGTTCAATAAGGTAAAGTTGCGATTGAATGTTGTGGTGTGACAAGTAGTAGAGCAATAAGACCGTACCTGCATCAAGCGAGCCGGGCTCGGAAATTCCAATCATTTTGTGGGTATTTAACGGGATGCGACCCGGAACTGGAATATGCAGACATCTTCAACTTTGGTGCTGACGTAGCTGATCGCATCAATGCAGCTTGAGCACAGACCAGTTGAATATGTCACGTGTATGGCACTATAGGGTTCTATTGATATTCACGATGAATGCATTAACCCTAATTATCAATAATGTGAATTAGTTCAAGAGACTGCTAACATGAGACTAGAGACCCTAGCAGTGTCATTGACTTTATTTACAACCTCTGGGACTTACCTATCGAGGCCACCTTTAGGACATTATTTGATCTTTGATCCCTCTTTGGATCCGACTCTTCCCTTCATACATACTAATTGAGTCAATCACAGAGCCCTAGTAATCTCATCACACCGCTTGCAATCCCCGTTACCCGCCACGCAACCCCATGTCTTGCTTCACCATAGCGTCAGCACTTCCGATACCACGTCAACTCCCTCGGTATCATCTGCCTCCACCCTCTCATGCCCATTACGACAATCCATAATTCCTTCCACCCATCCCCCGAGTGTATGGCTCCCATTTGCCCTTTTGTGTGCTCCACAAAGTCCAGGGTGTAGTGGGCCCAGTATTCCACGTCCCCGGAATAGCCATGGTAGAGCTGTGGAGAGACTTGGCGGTCATGGCTAGCTATGGGGGATTCCCGTGGTCTAGCCAGGCTTTGCTTACCCCCAGAGAGCAGGCAAAGAACGTGTACTCTATAGTGGGCATGTATTTGTGAATGCTAGCCAGGTAAGACGATGCTCTTCTGGCCTATACTTTCGTACGTCACACTATAGTGGACCACGGTGTTGCTTCCATGACTGTTTTCAATCATGGATTATGGGTTGTTTGCTCTATTGTAGTGCCATGGAGTGCTAGTGGCTCTCTTTAACTTACTATTACTCACAGTTTCGTAAAATACAACTTGCATCCTGTTGGTCCCATAATCCCCGCCTTTGTCTGCAGCCCAGCGGGCCTTTGTTGGTGCTGAGCGCCCCGCCTTCGTTATATCCGACCTTCTACGTATTGGGCAAGTTGGACTCGGCGCACCTGTGGGTGGTGGCTTGACTAGGTAGGTGGAGCTAACAGCTGAGAAGAGAGGGTCTAGTGGTTGATCTGCTACCCGAGTACGTGGCATGTTTCCTACCTACCCAGTGGGACCTCACTCCCGATACGCCCAGATGATGGCTGAAACAATTATACGCAAGTGCGGTAGCGTACAGTAGGATGTGCTGGTAGCATATGACCGACTGAAGCATCGTGGGTGTGATGTGAGGATTCTGTATGGCTGTTAGCTGAGGGGTTGATATAGGGAGTGTGATCGAGATGCGAAGGGTAGTTCCGAATTGGATAGGATGAGAATTTCATCACTTGAAGAATGTGATAACTGCCTGATAATAGGAACTGTAAGCTAATTTGTAGGCGTATTCTGGGGTGAAGGTAGATAAGACTGGCTAGAGTTGAATCTAAATCTGAGGATCAGCCACAGGAAGCTGGGCGATCCGGAAAAGGGCATTCCTATATGACCTATCTGGTGCTTATTGTTACTACACGTTCGTTTGATGCTGTGATGATACGGTGGTAAACCGAATAACCCTAGATGTGACGATCATCACAGCTGGTAACCCGTAAGACTTGATAAAATGACTCTGTTTATTAAAATAAACTTATCTCCACATGACTGTAACTTTTCGAATACTACGTCTAATGAGTAGCTGGCTTCAAATTTTATACTCATGAGCCGAGGTGCACGTTTTCTAAGTTTACACCCTGGCACTCGATGCCTATGATTGCCTAGTATCCACAGTCAACATCACCCTCATGTAAGCAATGAAATATCTCAATAGCTTATCTGAGTTAGACACTAGTTGCTTGACTCGATCTTAAAGGTGATATTATGGCTTGTCCTCTTCAGATATCCTAGATGTGAGTATCAATATCATTGACTATGACAACATCTCCAGCTCAAGCTATTTGCTCATGTTGCATATTAATAGTTACCCTCTTCTAAGCGAGCAAGTGCAGGTATCCAATGGGTGCCATCTAGCTTTGGTAAAATATCTATATGACGCAAAATCTAAACGATTGGGCATTTCACATTTTAAGAGAGTCCTCTCATTCACTCGCTTCGTATCAATATCTCTCACAGTCTGACAAGTGCCCCACGTTGGGTACCCTTGATAATCTTCTAGTCTTCTATTGTTCAAAGAGTGCCTGCATAGATCTCATGAGGAGCTATTGGGCGTTCATGAGGTCAATATGGGTTAACATATGCTATGACGTCAGTGACTAGTCAGCTTGGTAAAGGTGACCCACTTGTTGAATGGTTCGGTACCTGGCTGATAGATCAGGTATGCGGGGTATATTCAGTTAATTTTAAAGGTGAACATGACGTGGCGAGCTGAGGGGCAATGAAGGAGCAAGTGGAAGGACAGGGGGAATATGTTCAGTCAGCTTTAGAATATGGGCGGGTCGGCATATACGATTTGAGTTTAAGCTTATCAGTATTGGGAAATCTGTCTAGAGTGCTATTTTATGAGTCCTTTGGGTAGGGATTTGGAACTTAGGATGATGTAAGCGGGGTGCTTTGTGCTCGATGGAGATATAGTGCAATGGTAAGTTTTATGTGTAGCAAGTACTTGTCTAATTTATTACTGGTAAGTTCATAACCGGATTGATATTATGGATCCCAACTTGTTAGGTATTTAACTGGACTGGCCACCAATATGCCTTTAGTTGTACAATGCCAAAATGTCTGCTAAGTATAGTATGAAGCTGTGGTCGGGCCGTTATTGTCAAATATCTGGTATATGTCAGGTCATGGCTAAGTTGTGTCTTGCACTCGTCATCCAATAGATAACATTGCATATGGCACATGCTGCCCAACTGCTTCACTTCCACAGCTACCCTACGTTCAACCTGCCCAACACTCCCCTCTTAACGCTGATATCTCGCTCAATGATACCCTCCTACCAAATATTTCCTATGGCTCCTGTCTTCTGCGCGACCAGCCGACATCAAAACTATGCATGAAAGCCGACACTAAACAATGGCTTTTGAAATCAAGGCCCCTACTGCTCTCCGCAATAGCGTGCATCTTTAGCTTGAAGCTATTACATGTAGCACAAGTGGAGACTACACATTTCTACAGCCAATGCGAGTGAGGTGCATGCAGTCAAGGCGGCCTGGACATGTCGAAACATGGTATGAATAGGATGAGTGGGACATTAGGCAACTAGGGAAATACGTCAGAAATTCCAATAATAATACGTAGTATTTTAGCGACGAAGCCGAGGTCTGGGCATCATATGCGGAAATGACATGGGAGGATCGTCGGACTAGACTAAGTTCTTGGTAACACATGCAAGATAGTTGAAGATCAACAGATGACCGTGCAACTGGCATTTGTTATATATGAGCTTGGATTGACAAATATTGATAATGGTGCTCTTTACCTTTTGGGCAGCCTACATATGTATGTTACATTACTTGAAACCGAAATCTACTCGTTACAATTGAGATAGGTCTCCGAGAACCGATACTATAATACCACCATGACTAGCATATAACCTTTCGATGCCTCTACTTAACAACTTTGAACTAGCTAGAAGCTCGTCAGATAGAGATTTTCAGCACTGGAAGTCCATATCTGGCATTCCAGAAAAGTGGGCGGTGAGACCAGAACTTATATGTCGGTTGGTGACATTCTGTCCCGCGTCTATACTACCATCTCATATCAAGGCAGGCTTCATGGTCCTATTGACTCTGGTATAGTTTGCACCGAAGGCCATGGCCCTTGACAAGAGGACCAGATGGGCATTCCTGAATCAGCTGATGACATAAAGTATTCATTTTGTCGCTTAGAGTACCCCTATTGGTCTGTACATGATCTGTAATATACAGTATCATGCCGTCTGAATACTACTGTAATTGCTTATCCGTTTAATTATTCTGGATCTAGTGAATCACTGAGATTAGGCTTGTATTCTTATGTCGTATTATTTACGTCGCCAGTCTGAAGTTGCGGTTCGGTCCCGGGAACTATTAGCTATATTAAGGAACACAGCCTTATGTAGCACAAGCAGTGTCATCGCTACTATTGTCATATCTGTGATATTGTATGGCTTTCTAATGTGCATACTGCCAACATGTTTTGCCAACATGTTTTGCAGATCACTCAGCAGCCGGCCTACCTCAACGGCCGCCAACGTGGCCCAACCTTTATTCTGTGTGCTGGTGGGTGGGGAAAAGCCAGTAGGTTCTTTAGTAATACCCTACATACAGACTAATAATAGCTTCAACTAGTGAAATTTGCGAGGTTCTTTATACAAATACGCCAAGGTACAAAAAGGTAATGTATGTAAACAAACTATTTATTTAGATTACAGCAGTTGCCACACGGATAGTCACATACACCATCCAAATTTCTATGCAATGGACTACATTAATCTGTAAGATACGTCCAGGGGCAGTGTTGTGATTAAGGCAGGGTCTTCAACCATGTTGTCTAACCTGTTTGAAATTCTATGTTTAACTCTAGGCAAGATAGGCCACGATGAGGGTTGGGAGCTGTAGTAAATGTCTGCCTCCTGAATTATTCAGCTCCCTCCTGGAAATTGGTCAAGTAAATCATATAACATTATACATATTAGTTGGTTTTGGCTTATTTACAACTTTACACCCTCCCTCCTTAATATCTGCATCGAAGGATTTCGAGTCCGAGCCTAGTGGATCTCGAGTTCCACATCAAGAAACGACATCCCCACTTTGCCTAAGTTGACGAAGGATCGGAATAACGACATTGTGACAAGAAGGGAAATTTGATACATAACGATTCTATCCATTCCTATTGTTGTATCATCAAAGAGCCTAGACAAGGCCTTAACCTACGACTGAAAGATGTGCCATCGAGGGATTGTTTGTGCAGGTGGGCTGAAAGTAATTTCTGGCGTCGATAGGCTTGTGAGCGTAGAAGATATGCATGAGGGTCCATAATACATGCATCAGAGTGCACCAAACTATTCTACATTAATTGTTGTTTTATCGGCCAAGATAGTTAATGTTGCGGACTCAAACGCTTAGTGACATATCATTCTTGATATAGCTATTAATGAATTTGTCACTTGCAAGATGTATAATGACGCAGTGGGTATCGAATCACAGACAAATATATGATACAAATAAAATCCTATATATCTGACATTGAAGTTCCAAGGTAATGAAGCATCTAACCCAGCTTCATAGCCCGCCGCTACAGGATACATGAACTTTTACATGTCCAAGGACCCTTACTATGGTAGTCCGTGTCCTAGTGCCTCTAAGAGACGTATATATTTGATATAGATGCCTGACCATGGGGGTAAGTAATGAGTATCTTTAAGAATAATGTCTCGTACGTTTGATACCGGGTCCCGTACTTAGTCAAGTGATCCCAAAGCTTTGTCTGGCAGATAGGATTGCGGGGTCGGGTCTAGTTCATTGCTTTAGTGTTCAATTCTGGATATGGACACCCCTTGACTGTGATAGAGCTATCATTTGCTACCATTTCTGTAATTGGAAAGGCCGTAATGATTTCAAGAAATTTAAACAAAGATGTTGACGCCAGTTTTGACAAGGCTATGGAATGCTAAATATAACATGCAGACGTCCCACGACGATGTGTCCATGGCGTTTCTTCTATTACTGCCAAGTCCTTTTCTTGGAAGCACCAATTGGTACCCTCGACCTCCAGTACTTAAGTCTGGGCGCTTTCTATCCTCTCGGGTATACCTAACTAGATATATTATCCCCGGTTCAACAGCATGACACTCAAATATTCCCCGAATGAGACTCCCGAACAGCGTATTATCCGCCAGCGCAAGATCTTTCAAACGGCGAACTGGCGGGATACCATGCGCCTCAATGCAGTTTACTACGAAGGAAAAGATGTCGAGATCGTAACTCCAATGCAACTAGTCTATGATTCCATCAACATGGTCATGTACGGATTTTGCCGAGCTCAACCAGATGGTATCATCTTGGTAAGTCCTATATTTATGTAAATAGGCATTTGGCTTAGTCTAACAATGTCCATAGCTGGGAAATGAAGAGATTGACTGCCGAAGAAACATACAAGGCCTTCATGGATGCATTGGCGCCCTTTTGTCTATGAAAAAGACATTCCCATACCTTCGAGTACTTCTATCAATTGCTGGCCCGGAAACAAACCAGAACATGGCATCGATCTGTGCCAGCCCCGAGATCCGTCAGGCGTTTTGTGAAAATGCTCTCTCTATGGTCAAAGATGCCGGTCTTGATGGTATTGATAGTAAGCCAATACGATTCCTACCTTTTTATTTCCTAAGGTCTTCTAAACTAACATTAATAGTCATCTGGGAATATCCCGATACTACATACCACGCCAACAACTACCTCACTCTGCTCGAAACTCTGAACGCTATGTTCCAAGAAGAAAATTACATTCTCTCTGTCAAACTTCCATGTACCGCTCACACACTCCAATTCATCAATCTCCCCCGTCTTGGTGCTTGCATCGACCTTCTACACCTCACTTGTTACGACTTCGTTGCAGAGGATGGCCGCTCCATGCATCACGCCCAGTTTACCGTACCCAGTTCTCTTCCTCCGTCATCCTGCCCCCAAGACTCTGTCGTTACTGCTGTGAACAATGTGATGAACGCCGGATTCCCCAAATGGAAGATCCTCATTGGCATCCCCGTTTTTGGCCGTGGATACAGAGACTGCCCGGCAATCGGTCAGTTGTACGATATGATTGAGGTCATTCCATACGGGATTTTACCATTTAGGGGAAGCAGGGAGAAGACTGACAGAGCCGTGGGGGCGACAACAAGTGGAGGGGGGACCGGATGGTTGGTAAGCTATGATACTCCAGAGACAGTTATGATTAAGGGAAGCTGGGCAAAGGCGCAAGGACTAGCGGGGCTGTTTTACTGGATGGTGCCTTGGGATAGTCCAGACACTATGAGGAGTTTGGTTATACAGGGATACCATAGCATGCATCTCCAGCGTTGATTGGGTGCAATGGGCTGAGAATATTTTCTCACATGTTCATCGTCACCATGCCATATATTTAGGTTAACTAGTAGGGAAATGCACTATCTTACAGCCATATGCGGAATTCCCAGCCGTGGCCATGTTCCCTACATATGATTGCTAATCATATGTGTCGCTTTGATGCCAAGCTACAACATAAATCAGACCCCCACTTTCCATGTTACTTCAACGTCCCAATGTCTATAAGTTTGCAAAAGCCCACATTACAATATTCTATTATGTATGATCTGATTCTTTAGATCCATATACACCCCTGATGATCCATCTGCTGTATCTGACCTATCAATCACATCAAGAACCAAAAGGATGCATGAAGATTCATATATTCGTTTAGTTTGCGCCGCAGGCACCATGAATCAACTTCCCATATGATTTAATATTACAGTGTCATGTAGACATACCCCTGTTCTTGCGTTAAAGGACACACATGCGTTGATAAGACAATTCAGCCCCAGGCAGAAAAACTTGGATATTATACAATATAGAAATACATGGGTTGATACAACACGTGCTTGATTTGAAGTAGCAACCGAACAGCCTAAGTCTTTGAACCAACGTACATAATTGTGGGAGGGTCCAAACGGGTCACACCTTATATATAAGATATTTCCCTGTGTATTACATCACTGTGACCATGAAATAGAAGCTGTGAAACTTCATGACTAATGAACCACATATATTAAACAAGAAGACCCTTCTTCCATTACTACACATAGCTTAAACAGTTTTATACAAACCCTCATCGCGATATTGAATAAAATGGGTCGCTTAGTCGCTTAATGATTGGTCTTTTTTACAATATTTATATATCTTCTGCGGCAGTTGTTTTCGGTAGATACAATTACTAGCTGCGTTATGATACCTCAACCAAGCATCATATGCAAGTCACGTCACAGATATGTGGAGCCTTACTCACAAGCCTAATAGGCGTTTTAAAGGGCCTTCTATATGCACACACCCATCATTTCAAAGGCAGATTTCTATTAGCCAAATTCCCAAACTGGTAAACGAAGAAACATATCTAGTCATGTATACCCCACAAGTGACATGAAGTGTGTTTATGTAAGTCACTATTGTTGTGCAACCAATGTCGTGAGGTCCCTGCCTATTCTGGTATGGCCCCCTGTTGATTATATAAGCCGAATGGTTTTATCGATAAGAGCGTGGCCCAACCATAATTGTTCAGCGCGACAGCTCTAAATAGCATCAATAGCAACGTAGAAGCATTAAATTAAATCTATCATATAGAAGTTTAATTAATCTATTATCGGGCAGCAAATCAGTTTAAAATTCTTTCACATTCAGATTGTCAAGTCCCCTTGTCTTTTAAAGTCCTCACCTTCCTAATACCCTCGTCGCGACACCAACGAACACTCACACCACAACTATCCATCCGTACAACAACCATCCACAATGGCAACCGCCCCACCACGCCCTCCATCCCCTACCACACTTGCAACCTCCATCCTTTCCAACGCAGCCCCTTCTTATAGCTTCAACTTCTCTCCCTTCCTCCGCAACCACCACAACCACGGCCTCCCCGCCGATCGCCCCATCTGCACCGCCTATGCCTCCGGAACATGCCCGAACGGCACCAAATGTCTCAACCGACACGTCTCCGACCCCAATGCACGCGCAACAGGTCCAACCGGTGGCCTTAATAGCTTGGTGTGCAAGCATTGGCTGCGTGGTCTTTGCAAGAAGGGCGAAGCTTGTGAATTTTTGCACGAATATAATCTGAGAAAGATGCCGGAGTGTAATTTCTTTAGCAGGAACGGGTTTTGCTCCAATGGGGAGGAGTGCTTGTATCTACATATTGATCCCCAGAAAAGGATGTTACCGTGCCCGCATTATGACCGTGGGTTTTGCCCGCTAGGGCCAGATTGCAGTAAGAGGCATCTCCGGAGGACCATTTGTCTTTTTTACCTGGCTGGGTTTTGCCCGGAGGGGAGGGAATGTAGTAGGGGCGTTCATCCGAAGTGGACTATGAATTTGGAGAGGCCGACGCGGATGGCGGAGAAGAGGGAGAAGGACGAGGAGATTGCGGCGCAAAGGAGGGCGGAGATGGAGAGAGATGGGATGATGGATAGGGGTGGTGGGTATGATAGAGGTGATGATAATGGTGGAGGCCGCGGTGGGTTCCATAGAGGTAGAGGAAGAGGTAAATGGAGAGGTAGAGGAGGACATCGGGGGAGAGGTGGATATTAGGTTGCTATGCCGCAAAGCGGGGCATTCACATGAGGTTTCGTGGAGTAATATTAATGAAATCAAATATGAATTTATTGCAAAATATGCACTTGGGAGTTGCGAGTATCTAAGAAGACCTATCTCCGCTTTATAATCATCAATCATGAATATCAACACCGACAAGTGTTCCTTCTCTCCACACCATCATCAATCAAGCCACTCAATGCTTCCAAACATTCGAGTATTCTTCCGCGCCCACACTAACATATTCTCTGGACCCTCCCAAATCCTCCCCCATCGTAATCCCCGTCTCTTGCCCCTCCAATTCTGGCTCATGTTCATGCTCCTCCTCATGCTCTGCTCCTCTGGTCTCAAGCTGCGCGTTCTGCCAAGTCGACAATTCATCCACCTTCCTAATCCCCATCATCCAAGTAACCAACCCTCTCGGCACCCATCTCCCCACAAAGCCATAAACGTTTGCTCCCAAGCCAATGCGCACCGAGTCTGTAACGAGCGACCCGTCGATAACATCGAAAACAGCATTGTGCAAATGGCGCAGGGATGAACCGCGAAGTCCGCGGATGCGCCCTCCCGAGATCGCAGAGGCGGCCGACGACTGGTAGTTTTTACCGTACGCATGTCTTGCACTCTCAGGCCATGCGGCTGCGTCGGAATCCGGTGCAGTCAAAAGGCCTTGAGGATGGGTCGTCCGCGACGGCGAGAAGCTCGAGAAGTCAAAAGTGCCCAGTTGGATATGAGTGACTGGGATTGACAGGGGGCGAAGCTCGGCTGTGAGCACTTCGGTGAAGGCAGAAAGTGCCGAGCAGACGGTGGCTTCGGGGGCGTGGAAGGGAGGGTTGATGGAAGAGATAATCGAAGGAGTAAAGACCATAACCTTTGGAGGTGTCCATTTTTCGCCGGCGGGGTTGAGACGAGCAGTAAGAAGAGGGAGGAAAGCCTGGATAGTGAGTATGGGGTGGAGCAGGTGAGTGTTGAAGAGGTCGGAGAATGAGGAAGGAGGGATAGTGGCGATAGGAGAGGTTTGGTAGCTGACCGAAGGTATAAGGATGACGGATTTGAGGGTCAGGTAGTTAGGGGTGATGGTGGGAACAGGTGAATGGCGGCTTTGAAGGAAGTTGGCAAATCTCTCAATAGACACACCGGCGCGGGGAGGCTACATATGTGTTAGATGGTTGCATAGACATTGATAGAATTTAATTACACTTACGTCAGTGATGTCGATGCCCAACGGCCGAATATCCGGTCTCCCCATACGCTGCAACAACAGTTCGTCATCTGGCCCATTGCATACAATATAAACAATGAAGCCTTTCCTTTCCAAATCCAATGCCAAGGCCCTTGTCAACGGCAAAGTTGGCGACCCTGCCACAACCACAACCTCTACCCTCCCGTTATTCCGTGCCCTCTTCGCCCTCCGCACCTTCCGCGCTGACGAGTTACTACGCCACGTCTTATACGCGACTGTTCCAGAGATTAGAACAGTAACTCCAATTGCAATTTTGTGACGGAGGAACCAATCTTGTACGGATTCGAGGACAGTTGTGGGGAGCGGAGGGGTCGGCTCGGGAGCAGGAGGGGCAGCGCGGAAGGCGGCGGGGATCCAATCGGATTTTATGGTCGAGCGGACGGTGGAGGCGGCAGTGTCGATATGTTTGTCGACATAGTCAGCGGCTGCGCTGGTATAGCCTTGAATCTGCGCCGGGAGAGACCGGAACTAAGTGTTGGCTGGTTAGCTTGGGTTATATGGCAATAGATGGGGTAGGGTTGGGCATACGATATCCAGGATTATTTCTTCGTTGATGGACATGATGGCGGTTAGATGGAGACAAGTCTAGGTGATAATAGAAATGGTAATAGACGTTGAAATAAATGTATCCAGACGCGCACGAGGGCAACTCGGAGCTTGTAAACCCCAGTATTAACTCCTTCTTTCTCGGCGCAACAATCAATAAGCACCGATGGCGCTACCGATAACTTTAAGTATAATCAAACAAATTAATAAGGTGCTTTCGAATTCAATAAGAAGAGGGCTAAGCGCAAAGATGTCGTGATAGCTATTCAAGCACACAATACAGGATTGACGCCTACTATCGTCATTAAGAGCAAGAATAAACAACAGAAGGCAATCGCCCAGCTAACTTTTCAAAAAACCAAAAGGAGCCAAAGAGGGTCGTGGAAGCTACTAATTCGGGATCCTGAGGCCGCTGGACAGGGATGACAGTTGCAGGTGGTGTTGATGCTACATGGGCAACTTAGTAATGTCTAGCGTGGATATTATAGTGGTTGCAGGGGGTTATGGGTTAGGTATTTAGTGGGTGGGGGTTCTGGAAGTATGGGATGGGGTGGACTGAAGATTCGGTAGTTAGTGTTATTCCCGCAGTGGATGGGATATTCGATGATGGCCTTGTGTCTCACAGCCCTGTTTTTGGCATGAAGCGAGAGCATGAAATCTCCAGATTTAATGCTATGCATGACCTTCAGGCTATCAGTAGATACTGCCGGTGTTTACCGCTTTATTTGGTGCCTCCATTGCTGCCCAATTTCCTGGCGCATAGGATTCCTTTGTCAGTCCTGGTTGTTTACGGCGTAAAGTATCATCTTAGGGATATCGTGACAATGGTAGCCTATTAAATTGTTTGTATTTGCAGACTATAACTGGGGCGGTATAAGAGATGGGATGCATATGTCCTTCGGCTATGCCATGAAGGTAGGATGGTGATGAGTTGGCAATGAGGGGTTGAAGTGGTGATCTAAAGATTCCCCACCTTCAATTAGAAACAAAATGGCAATGAGAAGCTTTGAGTTTTTCATCATATACAAATGCGTCACTGCAGACTTGTAATCCTGCCTAACGTGAAGTGTCACGAGCGGTAACCCTTCTTTAAGAGCCCTAATTATTTACCCATGCAAAAAAGAACATTGTTACAAGATCTGCTGTCCTGAAACGTAATTCCAATATAATAGGTAAATAATTTCAAAAACAAATAAAGGAAGCCAATGTTTCTAGCTTTGCAAATATTCTTATGTTGCCAAAAAGGCAAAAGTTGTAGATGAAGCAAAACATACAACACCGGGTATTCCCACGTGGTCACCCACCGTAGTACTAATCCGGCG
>LXGU01000125.1:1471-81053 GCA_001640685.1 Catunica adiposa
TAGTTACAATAACTACCAAGATTGAACATATTTCTATTTTATGTTATTACCCTATCTCACTACTAACTATAGTTGTGCCTAACAACAACGCCGCTACCCCGTACCGCCTGAATATATTATTATCCGTCATATGCCGCACTTCCTACCCCGTATACTGCTTCGCCACCCCTTCATGCCGTTCGTTGCTGCTCCTCCTGGATGTGTTTGGCCTTTTCCCTGGCTAGCAAGTCATCAAAACCAAATAGGCCACGCCAACTCTCCGACGCCCGATATGCACGATGCAAGGGAGTGTCCATTGCTAGAGTCGTCGATCCGACGTATGCATGATTAAAGGTATGAAATGAGTGGTTGCTTGCCTCTGCGAGATCCACCAGCAGATCCTCATCCTCTATTGTCTCTCGCGATTCAATATCGTTGAGGTTAAAGTTTTTCCGTTCTGTTGGCGTAAACTTTGCTTTGGTGATGGATGCTGCGGCTTGTCGCCACCATGCTACCTTCTGTTCTGGTACATTTGCACGCGCACAAGACTGGCTGAGGCACTTGGATAGCATGTCATCCCGCCATACTTTACCTTTTAGATTTGAAAATAGGTATGGTGATAGTACTTCGCCTGGTTTGATTTGACGCAGGAAAGTAGACCGTAGCGGTTGTACGACGGCCAAGAATGTGAGAACCAGCTCGGCAATGGCAGGCGAGAGAAATCGAATGTTGTCGCCGTCTTTGTCGGTTTGTTCTAGAGACTTGCGGTAGTTGGTATGTACCATGAGCATTCTCTCCCATATAAGCAGACTGCGGCGACGGTAGCCTGCATTGATGTATGTGATGGAAAAAAACTCAGGTGCCCTCAATGGTGGCATTGGCGAGATGTGCATGAGCGTTGCGAGTGACTGCAGGAACTCTTGGACATTCTCTTCATATAGTGCGATGGTTTCTGGAGAGAATCTTGTTGTTATCTCACCATTCTCACACGTATGATCGATAAAAAAGACACTTTGTAAGTCTGATCTTTTGGCAATCTCTGTGAAGAGAGCCTCATCCATGCCATCCAACAGTGCTGCGTTCATCGGATCCGTCATCCAAGAACCGCCGTATTGCTCATCGTCTAAGTCGTCACTTAGCCTATGCGCCTCAACAGAAGGTATACTTCTCGCCCCAAACATCAACGATTTATGGAGCAGATCCCAAGCCCTGTTGTACTCGGTCAAGACTAGCTGTGGTATATGCATCGTAATTTTCAGGGTCGTCCCGAGGTATGTGATTTCTTCACCATATAACGACAATCGAGGTTGGCGACTTGCGATAGCTGACTTGCCCATAGTTGATAGATACAGGCGCCATTGGAGGATGTACCCGAAGACAGTTTCTTTCTTCTGGTGCATGAAAGTCGTGCACATGCTCTCTAGCTTCTCTAGAACATGTGTGCTATCGTTATAGTGGCAAGCTGACTCGAAGAGTATCAACTGTGCCATCCATACCAACCCCAACAATTCGCTGTTGTAGTTTTCAGGATCGTGCCACCCACCAAGGACCTTTCGATACTGCATCGTTTGGTCTTGGTTGTCTTTGCTGGCCCCCTTTCCCTGCTCCATGGTGAATACCTTATCCTCCCTCCCATAGTTGGCGGTGGTACGACTGAGCGTAGCGCAGAAGCTAAGCACCGGTGACTGGAAAGGACGGGACCCAACCGTATGACAGATCAGGTGCCTGTACAAGTCTCGAATGGCGGGCTTCAATGTCTTATTCTCCGCCTCTTCATCCTCATCGCTTCTTTCTGTCGCATATGGTCCCAGCTGGAGTAGGATAGTAAAGATGTCGTCCATCGCCCGTCGCTGGCCAATTGTGGGCTGGATCACATGCTGTGGTAGAATTGTCTGTCTATCCTGAAGATACTCTTCGTCCAATGTAAAGTGCCCGTCCTCTTATGTACTACTCTGTAGTAGTACACTAGGAGCTCCTTCATTGCTTGAAAGTAGTTTTTCAGGGTGGGTTCGCTCTTAAAGCATCTAAAGGCAGCAATCTTTCCCTCTAGGTCAATTCCCGCCGCAAATCTGCTCAACGCCTGGGCGCGCTGGGGGGTCATTTTCCGCTCCAATGATTCATACGACACAAGCCTATAGCAATCCCTAAAGAAGGACTCCGCGGCTGGCAGTATACGAAGCAGGTCTCGTTCTTCGCATTCACTTTCCACCACTTGGTTCTAGTTTGACTGGTGGGATGAAGGCTGCGCAACGGACAACCCTCTTCTTTGTGGAACACAAAAACCCGTCATATGCGGCAAGTCCAACAATCTAACGACACGGCCTTCTTCTATCCGGCCTATAACGTCGCAGTTTATCGGCATCACGAAGGTCAAACGACGACAACAAATCAATGGATGCCGTCAGTGACTTCCCCTTCATCCGGTGTGGCTCCCTACGCAAATGGTATATTCAGGGGGCGGATCTAGCTTCCGCTGTCGAGT
Organism: Catunica adiposa; assembly: GCA_001640685.1. Classification (NCBI taxonomy): domain Eukaryota; kingdom Fungi; phylum Ascomycota; class Sordariomycetes; order Microascales; family Ceratocystidaceae; genus Catunica; species Catunica adiposa. The sequence continues at coordinate 3,933 of LXGU01000125.1, forward strand.
CGCTAGGTAAAAGGCAGGTTTCGCATATCCGACAGACCACGACCCGGTGCTCCGCATTGTAAATAAAGTCCTGTACGCTCATGATGTCGTACTGTTTTTGCTTGCTTGAATATATAAATCACCAAGTTCCCTTGTTTGATAAAGGTAAGTAGATATGGTTATGGCGAATAGAAAAAGGAAGAAAGCAATGCATTATTATTTTCTTATATCATAATTCTGGCTATAATTATTTCTTCTTTGCTGAACAATAGCTGATCTAAGTTGCATGTGTGCATTCCACCAATGGTTACATTTCGTTTCCACCCAACTATATCCTTCATTTAATTTGGTTGCATCCGGCTTATACTTCCAACTGGTTACCAAAAGATAACTGTAACTACTACAGCGTACTCTCATCGCCAATTTGTTACCCATTATTAATTTCTGTCGTATATGTCATTATTAATTCCCTTACCTGCTATGTTAAAACAACTTTGTACAACCTCACCGAACTGTTTTTGACACTAATTAACAACAATTCGCTTGACTTAAAGGCAAATTGACCGGGGATGGTTATGCAAATCTACTCACTGATATTCCATGCATGCTGTTTGTACTTGACTTATTTACGTCAACTAAGTTCAATTAACCAGAACTTTACCGGGGTTAAATTATCTAAATCAATTTATCACTCTGCAATGTTTGCCCCAGTCGCTTTATGTAAACCGCTAGTTATAGGACTACAATCCAAGTAAGACCACAATTCGGCAAGAGACCAATCTTGAACCTCACGTGTTCACCTATGTCATTATACTTAACCCAGCCAATTTCACATGACATCATGTATTCTCCCCAGTGTAAATAGAGTCATCCGTGTTGATGTGATATCAGGTTGTTGTTGCTTGAATATATAAATAGGTAAGTTCCGTGTCGAACAGGGGCAGATATGTTGAATAAAGGAACAGAGAAGGCAACCCGTTATCGTTTTCTTTTAAGATCCTGTTGCCTATAATTTCTTTTCTTTGCTGAACGGTAGTGTTATAAACAAGAATGTATTAGGAACATGTATCTAAATCAAAGCCTTCACGCCCTCAAGTGTAGGCAATACTTTCATAAAATAACCATCCGCATCAATAAACAACCTGTCTATCACAACTTCACGATGAGTTCCATCACCATTGGGAACAGACCAGCGATGATACGCAATGTACCAGTCATCAGTACCTGGCACATTTATAATGGAGTTGTGACCAGTTGCATAAATACCCATTTCAGGTCGTTTCTGGAGAATCACCCCACGGTACTGCCATGGTCCGTCAATTGTATCAGCAGTTGCATAGCCAACACGATAGTTTTCGGACCCTGTGTCATCAATCGAGTAAGTCATATGGTAGCGCCCCTTGCGCTCGTTGACAAAAATACCCTCGCGGAAATCAGTCAGGCCTTCAATCTTTTTTGTCGAGGTCGACATGGTAGAAGTCATCGAGTCGGAAAGTTCGGCATAGAGTGGAGTTCCGTTGCCCCAGAATATGTAATATTTGCCCGTCTTAGGATCTTTGAAAGAAGCGGGGTCGATGGCCTGGCCAGTCTTGGTGGCTTCGGTGTTCAAGATCATGGCTTGGGAGTCGGCTGTAAAGGGGCCCTCCGGTGATTCAGCCCAGGCAACACCAATGGTCTTGTGGTTGACAGCTTGGTTGTTTCCAGAGAAGTACAAGTAAAACTTCTCATTACGTTCAATTATAGTAGGCGCCCAAGCATTTCCAGAAGCCCAAGATACAGTAGAGCCTTCGCCACCAACAGTGAGAATAGGCTTCTCAGAGCGAGTCCAGTTGGAAAGGTCGATAGACTTCCAGACATAGAATATATTGGAACCCCAGCCAGCGATACCATCAGTGGTAGCATAAATGTAATAAGTACCGTTGTGGACAAAGATATTAGGGTCAGCGTTATTTCCAGTAAGTACCGGAGAATACATCGTGATGGCCTTCATAGTCCAAACAGCGGTCTGATCTCCAGTAGCAGAGTCGGTAAGGGTATAATAAACAGGACCGCTCATATCAACAGTCTTACCTGACGCAGGACTAACAGTCACGTAGGAAGAAATGTCAAAGGAGGGGGTAAGCTTGGTAACGTCAGTCCCAGGCTTGACGCCAAAAGTGACAGTCTTGTTCTCGTACGAAACAATCATGGGAACCTTTAGTGCATCGGTCTCGGCAAGACGACAGTTCATAATCTTGGTACTATCAATTGAACGGGACTCAACTTCAGCAGGAGACAACGCGCGGTTATAGATAGCAAAGGTACGAACGCGGCCATTAAGAAGAGCATCACTATCGTAGACAGACTTGCCGAGGTGATTAACAGAGGTGAAGCCACCACCAATATCACTGGGCATTAGTTTGGCATTCTGAAAACGACCGACCTCGACACCTCCAATATACGCAATGGCAGTGCTGTTGGTGAGCGTATAAGTAAGGTGAAGCCACTCGCCGCGAGCAAGATCAAAACCGGAGCTAGCAGCCTCTTCTTGAGCCCAGTTACCAGAAGAAACTGCAGCCTTGAAGGGAGAGCCAGAAGCATAGAGGTAGCCATTACCAACGCCATCGACAGTGTTACCAAGGCCATATATAAAAAAAGGGGTGGCCTGCTCGCGGTTGATGAAAACCTCTACCTCAACTGAGACATCATGGACGCCCGAGAGGATGTTATTAGGAATGGTAACATAGTCATCAACACCATCAAAGATCATGTAATCCTCTTGAACAACTGATCCGCCGTTGACAATGCCAGTAAAGTTGTTACCAGAGAGATCAGCAACCTGGCCATTGTTGATACCAGAAGCAGAGAAGTCATACTTGAGAATTTGGCCATCGTCATTGGCCTTAGTGATAGGCGGCATAAGCTTGTTCAGGTTGAGAAGCTCATTGGTGGTCAGAGGAATGACGGTTCCATGGCGAGGGTGTGAAGGCAACTTATAGCTTGGAGAGATCTTCCAGTTAGGGTTCTCAATATCCTTGGTCTCAAGGGGAATGTAGCCACGGCCGCCAAACTCATCAACAAAAAGAAAGTATTTGTCACCGTTGACATCTCCAGGGTTGCTCTTAAAGATAGTGGGACCTTCGACAGCACTGGCGCCAGCCTTCTTGCCAATACAAGTATCAATTACCTTCCACTTGTCAAGAGATCCCAGTAGATCAGTGCCACGCTCCTGGATGATGTCGGTGCAGCCAGTAGCAGCAGCACCCTCGTCCTTAGTAAAACGATGGAAATTGCTCCCATGTTTGATCATGGTAGTGTCTATACGGGAGGTCTTGGCATCCTGCCAAACCCTGGCCTCGGAAAAGGTATAAAAGTCGCGAGTGGTGGCATACATCATACGGTGATAGGAGTTGCCAGTATGCTGTGGATCCGAAGCCTCGTAGAGCTCAGAAGCCCAGTAGACAACGTATTCGCCAGTTGAATCGTCGTAGAAAGCCTCGGGAGCCCATGTGTTACCAGCAGTCTCGGGAGACACAAGGATATGGCGCTGGTCACCCCACGTGATAAGATCATGAGATTCCCAAATCTCGAGAAAACGAGAACCCTTCCGGACTGAATCACCCCATGAAGTACCAGAGCCAATGGAAAGATCAGTAGCAATAAGGAAAAAGGAATCGCCGTTGGCAGATCGCATAATGAATGGATCTCGAAGACCCTTGGTGCCATATATGGACTTGAGAACCGGCTTATTGCCGTTTAACTCCTGCCAACGCAGAGCGTTGTTTCCATCAGACGCAGCAAAGTAGATATTCTCGCCTTCGATCGAATTTCCAGTGAAAAAAGCAAACCCGTATCCAGTAAACTCGCCCATGGTAGGTTTGGCCAAAACATTAGTGTCAAAATCACGAGTGACAGTGTCGTTACCAAAGCCAACAGAGGCGGTTAGGGTCACCAGAGTGTCTTGGGATTGACGCTCGACGAAACCATTAGCGGATATGACGGTGGCGTTTGAGGAGGACCAGGTCAAGTTTGAGCCATCGGGGGCTTTTGCGGGGAGGTAAAGATTACCGCGGACAGCACCAACGTTGGGGATTTTGAGGGCAGAAAGAGTATTATCATCAAAGGCCAGAGCCTGTGTGATGAGAGCCGTAAAGGCAATAATGAAGCAAGACATTGGTTCAGGCTGAAAAAGACAGGCTGAGATCAATATCAAAATCAGATCAAGTGCTAGGATGGGCGAAGGGATAATTAAAGACAGGACGGAAGTCCAGAGCCAAACGACGTAATATGGCCGGGACTACGAGTCAGTGGGAGTTACAAGTTGGAGACTAAAAATGGAGGTCAAAGACTGTGGAGAAGAAGGCAAGAGAACGTAACATTGAAACTAAATAAGTAAAGGTTGTTAAAGGCTGTAATGATGGCAACAGCCAGGAAGGAAAAAGAGCGGCGTAGACTCAAGAGTCACAGAAAGAAGACAAGAAATAAGGGGAAAACGAGGGAATAGCTTCCAGACACGAGTGTATGCGGAGAGATGTTGTCGAAGAAATATCAAGATTTTGCAAGCGAGTGACTCCATTTATTATATTATATTCCCATAAACTGTCTTTGCTTATTTTGACTTTGTGTATTACGTTGCCCTTGATATTCTTACATAAATATTCCAATTATAGACTACCCTGTCATCTCATGTCTAACAAGGGTTATTCCATCGGATGCTTCTTTATAGCCCTGTTGTTTGCACTTTAAAAAAGGATACTCTTCATGCAAAATCCGATGTACTTGCGTTCTTGGATGTTAGTCTCCTGGGTGGCTTAGATGTGTTTGCTTGATGGTTTGTCAGTCTCCCAAACACTATTGATCACGATGGGGGTTCTCCTAGGATTGGGGGAGCATCTTCGTACATGAAATCGTCAAAGCACAGCCGCTGCATATGAACCATTTGCTATACGAGTGCATAATAATAGATTACGAGCTACAGAATATGCTGACACCATCTAGTAATGAGTTGGGAGCGGTATACAGGCTTGCCCGGGGTACGTGAGTCTTTGGACTACGGTTGCCCGCTGGCGGAACGCTCATATATAGGGAGTCAGACGGCCTAATACTCTGTCCGGTACCCAATCCGGCGTCGCGTCAACGATTTGTTAATGCCCGGTATAACTTAATACTACTACTACTACTACACCATCTAATATGTAGCTTTTCTGCGTTGGAGTTCATCGGGACTTCATTATAGGTGATGCGTTTATTGTGTACTTGATAAAGCCATGTTTTACTTCAACTGGATAATACTAATTTGGGGAGGAACTTTAACATGACGTAATAGCCTTAACTGAATCCTCTGTAGTACAACGCCAACTCATAGCAAACTAGCCAAAACCTACTCCATGTGTCAAATATGGAATATCACTATCAATTAATTACCGCCCCAATCAGAACATCGGATCTCTTTTCCTCCGCTGACTAACCCCACCTCGTGATTGCTGTTTGATCTGTTGTTTGCCGTCGATCCCACCATTCGGCATCTAACCCCATGCTCCAACAGTCACAGTCCCATGGACCCCGAAAATCCATGTTAGCAGGTACAACACGGGCCATTTTCTAATCTGATCAATGGGCTTTATGCTTCAGAATCTATATTAAAATAACTCCAATAAATTCTAGAGGGATTCAGCAGATAGTTGTCCAAGCACGCGAGAGAGCGGGGGTTTTAGCGCCGTCTTCCGCCTCGCGCGTCTTTAATTCGTGCGGATGAATCGGTCGAATAAAGTAGGTGTTATTGCCAGGCCATAGCCTCCACTATGATATCAGCATTTTAATTATGAGGAGGTCGCAGCTATGCCGTTGAATCCGACAGAGATTTGTCTCATGTGAAGTTCACATGAACCTCCAATTATGTCAACGGCTTCATATAATGGTCCGATACTCCGCAAACTGCTTCTCACCTGCTATAGATCACTAGAATATCACATGTATCAGTCTCCACATCCTTGTGTCACTCTACTTTTGTCTCTTGCCGTCCCTCTCATACTTCAGGACTATTGGACCGCTATCTCTACTGCAGCGGTAAAAAGCATATTAAACATCCCATTGGGTCGCCTAAATTGCGAGTTGTTTCGATTTGACAATAACGTGCTGGAGTTTTGTAGGTGCTACTTGGGCTGGCGGGTTTTAACAATAACATTTAAATTATAATCACGTGATATATTATGGATATAATACAATGCGCGATGTCTAAAGTAACCCTATTGTGTCCTATCAATCAAGGAAAAAACAAACTATGTAAGATGCTATAAGTAGATCTTCGGATAATTGTTCTGGTATTTGGATTATAATTAACATTTTGGAAGCCTACATAAAATGGAACTTACCGATCAGATTGTTAACCTCATTAACTGGACAATAATTAATTGCCAAACCCATCAGGATGTCTAACCCTAGTGCACCACACCCAAATTTTCACATTCCACTTCGCTAACTCATGTATCATGTACCTCTCACTCCAAACCCCAACCGCTATAATGTCTACTGACTGGACTCCCGTCCGTCGCTCCAAGAAATTCCGAAAGACAAATATCAATAACCTTCAAGCCGGCAATCCCACCCACTCAGCTCCCGGCAGCAGTACCGGACCCCTCCCGGCAACCTCCACGGTCGATGAGATCGCTAAGCTCCACAAGGTTACTAGTCAGAACTACGATGAATCCGAGCTATCAGAGAAAATCAGATCAGTTGCCAAAGAGGTTAAGGCTGGACTCAAGGGTGAGGTGAGGAATGCCATTTGCTTGGGGGTCGGGAGCTTTGATGGGATGCAAAGTTGGGATGTGAGGAGGAAGGCGCATTTACAGGTTGTTGTCTTCTTAGATTTCATAAAGCAGCTTACGAATGGTACATAAATCATCACATATTAAATGTCTTGAAGCACTAGCTAACATCCGCCTAGATGCCTCCATCCCTTGCTATTTCCAAGAGCCCGCTTTTACCAATGTCGACGCCGACTTTATCATTTCCCTTGGCTATCAACTTGCCGAGCCCCCCGCAGGCTACAATGTGATTGGAGAACATACGCTTATCTACGGAATCCACATCTATCCTGATGTCTATGACTTGACGCTACAGAATAACCTTCCTCCTGTTTTTATTGGTACTGGCTGGGAAGTGTGGAACGAGTAAGTAATTGGCCCCGTTATGTCTGGACAAGAATATCATCTAACCAGTGCGATAGCCCAAGGATGCCGTATGAAGGAGAGCGAGCGGTTAAGATCAAGGAAATGCACGAATGTGGTGATTACGAGGTCAAGCCATTTCCCCAGGATGATGTATGGACATTTAGTAGTACACATGTCTATTGGAAACGGGACGTTATGAAAGCAGAAAAGGAAGAGTCACTGGAAACCCAGATGAAAAGTCTCAAGATACTTCCAGGTGTTCAAGATACAGAAGTCTCCAGCGAGACACCGGAAAAGGAGGAACTGAGCACTGAAACTACTTCCAGACAAGAACAAAGTGCAACCAGAAACCTACAAAGCCAAAGCCAAGACGAAGCCCCAAAGGCAAAAAAACATAATAACCCAACATGCCTTTGATATCAAAAAAAAAGAAAATAGGAAACAAAAAAAGGAAACTACCAAATAAAAGAAAATACTCAAAAAGAGAAAAATATAAGATCCTAATAAATCAAGCCTAAGCCTATCATTACGCCTGAATGGATTGGATCTCATAACCAACTAAAACCTCAGTATTAGTTCCTTCCCATCCACGAGTCCCGGCAGTGGATATCATGAAGCGGCCTGTCGGGTCGATGTGTAGATGGGAGATGACACCGGCCCTTGGGGGGCCAGGAACAATTAAGAAGGGGACAGAGTGTTTGGCTGTGCTGGTGTCTTTGAGGTCATAGAGACGAAGGATATCGTGAGAAGCACTATATGAATGTTAGTAACCACTATATCAAGCCAAATAGTCTAGCCTTTGTTTACTTACCAGATCAAATGCCGCCCATTTGGCATCGCCTTCACCGCACTAATGGCCCCACTTCCATTTGGAAACCTTAGCTGCCTTTCCGGCGTCCAGCCACCCCGCGCCTTAACAACTGAATATTCTTCAACTGTTGCATTCCTTCTCCCTACATATATCCAATTTCCATCGGGGCTCCATGTCGCAGCCATTGCCCACGGCGGAGTTCCTCTCGGCGATGCAATCTTTGCGACGGGATTAGGGACACGGCGATCCCAGATGCGGATGGTACCATCAATGGCGGCAGAAAGAAATGTAGTGTCGGACAGAGTCCCCGGGGGCGTAGACTCAGGAGGGGGAGACCCGGCTGAGATTGATGCCGGCTTTGACGATGGCGGCGCGTCAAGACCGAGAGCGAGGGTCATGGCTGCCGTATCGGAAGGTTCAGGTTTAATATCGACGGATGAGTCAAGCGGCATGGCATCTGTGTCTCCGATATTCTCGTCTGGGTTCTTAACTTGGGCTTCTGGGTACTCCCCAGATGGCTCAAGAATAGGATCCGCATCAGTCATTACCACTTCATTGACACCAGGTTCCAGTACAGGTTCAGCCGGAATAACTTCTTCAGCAACAGGCGGCACTTCAGGAACCTCTATAGCCGGAAGGTCACCCAGTGATTGCCCAAATAATGCCTCATCGCCTGCTGCATGCTCAAAGTCCCCGAAAGAATCACCTGCACCAAATCCACCACCCGCCACATCATCACCGAATAATGATCCTGCATCGCTACCACCAAATAAAGACTCGTGTGCTGGACTGACGGTCCCATCCGTCCCATTAGCTGCTGGTGGAGGGGCAAATGGATTAGCTTTCTTCCCATTAGTGGTAAAAAGATTTCCGCGCACAGCGTCAGTTGAAGAAAAGGTATCAGAGACAGTTGGGGCGTCGTCTAGGGCGGCACTGGGAACACTGCTTCCACCGGATGGCCGGCGTTCAATGGCTGCAATTTGACCTCCGCTACCATCAAAAGATCGGGCTTGTTTCCCAGTGTGGAGATCCCATTCAATGATGCGCTTATCCCAGCTGCCCGAAAGAACCGTAGTTTCATCAGGGGCAAGATTCAACACAGAAACAGCATTGGAATGCCCAGTCAACATGGCAATGCGCTTCCCTTCGTCATGGCGCACAGTCTGTAGATTGATACATCCTGAGTCTGTCCCAGCTAACAGCCATAGTGCCTGGTTCTGTACTGCAAGCGAATAGACAGGACTAACTGTCTGATCGGCCGGTGCTCCTCCCACCCCGGCGCCTGATGTTGGCTCTTCATTCTCCCAGTATCCCATTAGTACACCAGCCTTGAAGACAGAGTCCACAAATGGATGTCGTTGAGCCACTGTTAACGGCAACTTTCCATTCCATGAAGCGATGCCATCGTATTTTCGGATATAGCCATCTGCACCTCCCGTGATCATATACCGCATGTCTGAGGTCACAGCCAACGCATTAATTGATGTGCTCATTGGTGCCGCTAGTGTTGGAATAATGTCATAGACTCTCGCGGTGATAGCCTCTGGCCTCAATGATGGTCTTAGCTTGATGGCACTTGGAACCTTCGTCAACGACTTTACCCCTCCAGTCACTGCACGGTCTTCAGAGTGTTCCAGTGTATTGTCGTTTTCATTGTCGCCATCATTATCATTATCATTATCAGCGTCGTCATCAGCTTCGTTATCGTCGTCGTCGTCATCAGCGCCATCATCGCCGTCTCCATCATTATCAGCTTCACCGTCACCATCGCCATCTCCATCTCCATCTCCATCACCGTCGCCATCACCGTCGCCATCGCCGTCGCCATCGCCATCATTGTCATTATCGTTATCATCGTCAGCTTCGTTGTCCATGTCGACATCTTCCATCATATCGTCGTTGTCGACATCGTTATCGGAGGAAGCCGCGGATTCGCGGTCATCATCGTCGAGCATATTGAGTTATGAAATAGGTATTAAAAAAATAGAAAGAAAGTTGGTACTTGATTTAATAATAATAGGGCGATATGGGATATCAATATTGATCCCTCGTTTCCGCCGCGCACATTCGAGGCGCATTCAAAGCTTGAACGCAATTGAGCTTAATTAACTTGTACTGGGATCCTGAAGGTAGGCTCTTATCGATAAGCAAGGGACCTGTCTATTTAGGGACAACGCCTATGATTATGTAATTCGAGAAAACAACCCTGTTATTTATTATCATAATAAGGGTTACACGGCATTCAGTTACACTAAAACAAGAAGACTATATCAACTTTAGATTCACATTTTCCAATAAAGTGTTCAGCGTAAAATAAAGATAATTTTGTTAAAAGGGCCATACAATATGACCACTATGCTCAATGAAAAAATACCCAAGTCTGCACATAATACCCCTTCTCGTGATCTTTAAAGACTTTCTGTAGAATACTTAACCTGACATCATGTCCATTATTGAAACCACAACCGATAGCAATCATGAATATCGTCAATACAGATCAGATCATTACCAACAGCCTAGCGGGGTAATGCCAATAAAAAAAGGCATACCAAATATGAGAAATATAAAACAGAAAGGTATCACGACTTGATAAGTACCAAATTATCACCCATCTCCAATAACATTTGCCTCTGCCTCACCGCGAGTATTTGCTCCCTAAATTCCTTGCCATATTGACACCCTCTCCATCATTATTGCTTTCAAACATCCCATTTGCCCCATCAACAATGATCTTCCAGAGTCTCATATCCTGTCCTCTCGCCGCACCTTCGGCTGCTCGGTCCAAGTCATCAAATATCTCAGCGCGACTCCCACGCTGACTAATGTATCCAAGCTGACATCTAACCCAATAAGCTCTCACGGCCGCATTGTTCATTACCGAGGCAGCAGGTGCATTTTGGGAAGAAGTGGATATAACTCCGCGGAACCGATCAATATGGGACATAACTCGAGAGATAACCAGGGTAACAGAATTGTAATCTGTTCGATCCAAAAGACTCTCGGCAAGGTTCAGACCAACTGAGATAATAACAGCCTCTGTGCCAAACTCATAGCGTTCCGTTGGGTATGGAACGGGCATGTAGGCGTCCACTTCGGCGTCACTGGCAGTTAACTTTGCTAGTCTACTGGCGACGGTCTCAAAGATAGAATGGGCATAGACCATATTACCGTTTGAGTCGATAGCCCACTCGGCGTGAAGATCGCTAAATAAACGGAGGCCGAAGGGGGATGCAAACCCGTATTTTGCTATGATTGACTGTCCCAGTTTCTCGATGATTTCTTCATCATAATCACTGGAAAGCAATTGGGATGCTGTCTGTGATATGTAGTTGTTGAGACAAATAATAACCTTCGAGGTAGGATTACGAGGACCAAGAATCGCCACGGCGGATTCCTCGAGGGTATGAAGGAGCAAATGGAGGATTTCTCTGACGGTAATTCCACGAAGTGAACCAATAATAGCGAAGATAAGAGCGGGAGTGTATGCAGAAAGTGCACCACGTACGAGAGGCTCAATGTCCATCTTGCGGACAGACCTGGTAAGATTAGACACCCTAAGGGCATTAAGCACTTCATTCCACGGAGCCATGCTCTCAGTCAAATTCTGGACACCTGCCAGACCGGAAGAATCTATAGACATCTCATTAAGAGTAGAAATTGCCAAGTTCACAATGGAAGTTGCACATCCTTGACACGACGCGTCATGCCGAGAGATGCCAGAAGGAATGACCTCAGTATTTAAGTGTGATTCTACCTGTTGATAAGGTGATGACGCATGCTGCAATGGCGACATCACATGGTGAGATTCTGGGTTGGGCGGTTGCATACTATGACTCTGATGGGGCTCCGTCTGATACTCTGGCTGGTAGTACGCTGTAACTGACGACCGGCCGGTGGGAACGGACACTGGCAGATTCTTGTGATGTGACATTGAATTCGATATCAGCGGCCCGGTAACATAACCACAGTAGCTTTGCTGAGGACAGTATTCATATATAGATGGATGCACCGATGGCGTTGGTGTGAGCGATATATTTGGGTAGTAGGGATAGCTGATCATGGGAGCCGGAGATCTTGAGGCAGACGAAATTCCAGTAGCAATAGAGGACGATACTCTGCTAGAGGTATTAGAAGAGACAGAAGTGGTGTTGGGAAGAGCGGGAGAGGCGGCCGCAGATGCTGAGGGATGGTCGGTCCTTCTACGACGAGTTCGGGTCGGGCGCGGTCGCCGTGACATGTGCTTTTGGTACTTGCGTATACCCCATTTATCGAAGCGAGTTTTGAACATTCGAGGACTATTAAAGGTTTAGTAAACGGCTAAGACATGGTGGTACAGATCCGGTATCTTGTTTGCGTGACTTACGTTACTTTCCAGCTGTATTTGTCTTGAATGGCTTTCAGCACATCGTTCAATGTTAATTCACGATCCCTGTATAGATAGATGATTTCATCTTTACAATCTTCCCAATCCCGATCTGTTGGTAGGACATTACACTCTTGCTCTGAACTGGTCCTAGAAACGGAGCGCCTGGTGGTCGCCATGAGGGGCAGTCTCTGATACATATATGCGGGGAAGGACTATATGAGCTTAGGTGGGTGAAGGGATGAGCGGGCGCGTAGTATAAATAAAAAGATAGAAGGAGCTTGATGGAGAAAATAGACCCGGTAAGTGACAAGCAGATGGATAAGAGAAAAGTGTAAAAATGACGACAAGACTGGTACTTGGTATAGGTACAGTACTTATATGTATTTCGTAAACGGAAATGTGAAAAGAAATGTCGAGGGACGAGTATAAGAATACGTCAATGAAGTTATAGCGAGATAATAAAGGCAAATCAAAAGATGGGATTTAGATTTGAGAAATAGTAGCCGTTTAAAGCAAAGGAGTTCGGGTTAAAACTTGGATCACAAACGACAAAGAACTAATGCTATATTAGTAAGATAGATCAACAACTATATTGTGTAGCAGACAAGTGCTTCTGTACCTCTAGCCAAGACATCATGTATTGTAAGCGAAGCAATGAACATGTTCTGAGCGCTGGGGATCCTTTACTATTATACCCATTGACCAATACATATCCCGGGGCGTAGTTAATGGATTGGAAGGTTCATCATGTTTGAGGAGGGGAGAAAGAGCCCTGGCGAGCATATCTGCGTCTGTGTTTGTGATGAGCAGAGTGTGTGAAATGGCGGAAAGGTGTGAAAATGGGTTGCTCGCGGGGCAAGATGGCTGTCGGAATAGAGAACAGCTGGGCGGGGGGGAGGGGTGGCTACATGAATGTTTACCTGGAATGTAATGGGGATAGGATTGGAAGTGGCAGTCAAAGACTAGATGTGATCAGTGACTGATAGAGAGTAAAACCCATAAGTTTAATCAGAGGTCGTTTAAACCCATTTATTCCATTTAGTTTGTTCTCGAGATGTTTTCGAAAGGTATATCAAGTCCACACAACTCTAATCATATAATTATGATTCTAGTAGTGGTACATAAAATTTCTACTTAAAAGATTAACCAACTGCAAAGTCACGATGACTGAGAGTGCAGTCGTGGCCATCTATTGATTCCGTCATAGCCCTTGGCGTTCTTATACAAAATATCGGTTAGAACCTCTGACCAACCCTGTCAGTATCAATGCTAGACATTGTATGGGCCCAGCTCATCTCATCGTGAGTGGCAGCAACAGCGGGCGCAGGGTAGGGGCGCGTGTGTGTGTGTGTGTGTGTGTGTGTGTGTGTGTGACTATTGTCCACAGGCACTATCGTGTCTTGAAGGCAAGTTGGTAATTTTATTCTTTCTATTATTCCATCTTGGCCATTAGTTTGGTGGTTCTAGATTCAATCAGCAAGATATCATGTTAATTGACAATATAATAATATACGATAAATAATAGAAGGTCCAAAAAATGGGTATAGAATTATCTACCCGCCTCAAAACAAAGAATACACCTCCCCCTTGCTATAAACCCACCATCATATCACGTCCAAGCTCATTTAAGCTAGATAGTCGCACAAAATTCATCAATGTGACAAACAACCCGGCCAATCTTCTCACGCAAAGAAATCCCGACGAGACAAAGCCCGGAACAAGCTATCAAGTTGCTCGCGGTCTACTAGCTCTATTGGGAGATTAATCGGGAGATTAGAAGGTGCTATTGTTAGGAATCATTGCCGATCGCTCATTGAGTGGCGAGTTGGGCGAAAAGGACAAATATAGAGTTGGTGATAGCATGTACAGGCATTCGGCCATCTTTGGTGTAATCTTGTAATAATCCCCTGCAGATGTGAAGCGGTGTCATTTTAATGTCCTACGTCCCACGAAAATGACAATAAATTAATCTAAGGAGATGCAGTGTCAATTGATGATTGTTTTTATGGGCGAAGATGTTAAGGTCTGATGGCACACATACTGCACCTTACCCTGAATTTGCATCATGATAGCATCTTCAATTATCTCTTGCGGTGCCTCGGCGACTTTTCATTGTTTCTAGGCGTGTCTATATCCGGACAGTTTCGCTATATCATGCTCCGCTCCCTGTTAATAAACTTGCCTACGAAAACTAAAACCTATTATGTGGCTTGCTCTTGTGTCTCTGTAGCCCTTCAACGCATATATTCCTCTTATAAATAACAAACTATTATATCCGCTTATTTTGATTGATAAGCTGAAGTGCGGTCTATTGAGAGTACCTGCCGCAAAGTCCTTCTTGTCCAAAATACAACCCTGATGCTCGTCCCGTTGCGTTCCAGAACTCAGCAACTACCTTGTGGATATCTACCCGCCTAAAATACAACCGTCCTTGTCCTAGGGAAGGACCCTGACTAACTGAAGTATTCGTCATACAGTGACATGTCCGTAAATAGTGTCCGTAAATAGCAAGTACTTCCATAGTCCTTGTCTGCCCAAAGCCACCCCGCCTATTGTTGGCGTCCACTCTTCTTTGAAAAATAAATAGCATCATGCGGCAAGGGAAATTCAAAAGTATGCAATTTCGTGATATGCAGGAGTGTCCATACTTGGCTAATCTTTAGTCAGGCAATTTACTCGATCAGCAGCTGCTCAGCACTATCCCGCACTTCCATCATCTTGCCCTACATGCACGCATGCACGCATTCATGCATTCATACATCTAATATCCGCCCCGTCTCCCGTGTTCACTTAATTTGTCCGCCTGCTCCTCTCTTCATCCATTGCCCTCATTATTATCCTGCAGGCGCCACCGGGCAGCCTGAAGCACCATAATAATCCACTATAGGTGTGATATTGCCGCAATGTGACGAGTTTGGGGGCAGCCCCATCCAGCCGATGGGAAGCTGAGCGGTGGAGTTTAATGAGCGCGGTAACTAGAGTTGAATCATGATACAAACTGAGCGACAGTTTTGTTTTCGTAGCCATAACTTTGCAATATAAAAGCTCGGAAGGGGAGGGAGTACCTAAGCCGGTGGGGTGTGGAGCCGTCATCCAGCATACAGGTGGCCATTCGAAGTAACCAAGAAGTCACCCGATTCAACACAAAGGTATCCGTCCGTATGAGTCCTAATGAATTTGACGCCTATTTGAGTAAACCTTTGACGTCAAGATCTCTACTTGGAAATACTATATTTATATCCGGTAATTCCCGTTTCTTGTCCCGCCTCCCTCTTTGCCTTCCCGCCCTCGTACCCTTTCCCGCTTACACAGAATCACTCGTGGCTCACTATACTTGGTTGCTCTGGCTGTCAGTAAGCTCTGACCTGCACCTAAATAACTCCAAGCACAATCAAGAGAACAAAGAGAGGCAAAAGCAATACAAGAGACAAAAGCGTTTTCGTCGCTTGTAGGCGGGGGCCAGATTTAGGATAGTTTAAATCAGGTGCAAGGGGTAAGGCAAGAAGAAAGGAAGCCCAAAGCAAACGAGTTCTAAATTTGAGGAAATACGAGTGGAGTCATAGTTTGATAAGCGTACAATTTTGAGCCTCTATAATGAAAGGCATATTCTTTGGGGCATTATTTTTTTTCTTTTTGATTTTGTGCCATAACAAGATTCATTTCCAATGTAAATATAATATATAACACGCACTCCCTCGCTGATTTATACAGCTAAAACTACAAGCCTCAATTCCTGCATTCGGCATGTGTTACTCCCATCCCAACTTTTCAACTATGCATATATTATATGGCACTCTCCCGCTAACAAGTCTACCTCCTCGGTCCCGTGTACCATGCACTGTTCAGGGATTTCTTTCATAGCCCTTAATCCTCTTCATCCCTCACCTGTATTCCCCACCAAGCACTCAACTACGGCCGTATGTGGTCTATTCTTCCGTTTCTTATCACCATCACCGACAACCACCTCACCCATACCGCCTTGCTTTTTTCCAGATAGAGTAACTATAAGTAGCTGATGGATCAAAATGTGCCGCACTATCCACAGAAATTCCTTTGGTGCTTCCTGCGCACTCGGATACTTTAAGATGTCAAAGTGAACCACCACACACCCGCCGGCCATGTACCCATTTTCAAACAAAATCCTTCATGGTGCAAGTGCTAGTTTCCTTTTGCTTCCATATTTATCCTTGAATATTGAAAGAACTCTAGGGTCTTCAGTGGTCATCACGCACATAAGCTCAGAAGATATCCCCCAAGGCGGAAGTTAGTCCTTTGGGAAGACAAGATATTCCTTTTTGAGATGAGGAGACATGTTTCGGATGGTGAATTATTAGTTAGTACAATCCATCTTAGCGAGGCATAACCAACTCCATTCCCACTTAACCAGGACTTACAGTTGACAGGGCGGAAAATAGTTAAGTGTTCTGCGTTGCCAAATAGTCCAATGGAGCAGTATTGACAGCGAGGGATTATGCATGCAAGTTACCAACCAATTCACAACGTGGAGACGGCGCATAGTTTTCCATGGGTTTTCCTTGCACTTTGTCCCAGATCCCATGCTACATAGCAATGCGTTGACATCCAGATGCTTATACAACGGTCTGCAGATATGATGGTATTACGCCCGTAAGATATAGTAGCTATTTTTTTTAGATCCACTACAAGGTCCCATATCTTTCTGTTTGTTTGTCTGTTTGTTTGTTTGCTTGTATATCGGTTGTCTATATGGCTGGCCAGTTGGGGGAGATATGACGCTATCAGATGATTATATTCTTGATTAACTGGGCTACGGAAAACGATGGAGACGAATATGGATCTACTTGGCTGTACCAAGTTCTGTTTGGTGGGTGAGAGTATGATAAGGAGAGAAAAAGAAAATGTGATGAGGCACGGAGACATTTGATGCATATGAGAAAGGTACAAAATGAAAAGTTGTTAATAGATCGTGATACATCTTGCCTTGAATTGAGTCCCATTGGTTTCGGCCTATATCTCAGATTCTAGAAGTCCCCACGACAAATACCTGAAATCAATTTACACTATTGTTCCCACGCACTATCCAACAACAGCTTTTCAACCCCAAATTCTATAGAATATATTTTCTTACGTTGTGATTTCCCTGCGGTCATCTTCGCTCATCGACCTTCTCATCACACAGTACATCACCATCTCTATTTCCAATATTTTCGTAATATGTTCTCCTACGGCACCATCTTAGGCTGTTAGCGGGCGCGGGTTGGATGTCGATCATTTTTTTATGTAACACATCTTGCGAGATGTAAGGTCCAGTTACTGCATATAATATTCAAGTTAAAAGAAAATACGGTCCTCATGGTGGGTGACGAATATAATTCAATAACTCATATTAAATCATTATTTTTAACATGAACAATAATATTAATAAAGGCATCACTACCCTTTGTAGATTGATGGTCATGGATCGCTCACTCGCGGCTATTACCGCATTCCGTACTTTGTCAAAATTCTCAAAATTCATACATATTGTCATTACCGTGATGTGGCTATTGGTGCTAGTTTTATTGCTTATGTGCCGTTGAAAAAGAAAAGAGAAAAAAGAAGAAATCATTTGTCGTTGCTCGCCTCATCACATTATCTACATCCACGCCGTCGCAAGCGAGCCAATCATGACCCCGGTACTTCGTCTAACTAATGTAAAAATCGAAGGCTGAACCACCATGAAGTTCAGCAACAGAGACGATGTCACTGTGAAATTATGGTGTTTGGTGGGGAGTTTGCGGATTTGAAAACAAAGATAGCGAGTAGATAGATAGTAGATAGATAGTAAGCATATATCTCTTGAATGCATGTTTACTTATTCTAGATGACCAAGCATCGTGTATTGCTATGCGGCATCAAAGTTCACTTGCCATGCCATGTCATCCAACAATAACCACTACCTAGCCACCAACAGTTAGCTGTCTTCCCATCACTAGCTAATTCATTTATTGACATAACCATCACATGTATGCCTTCTTTACCGCTCCCTTTGCTGGCCTTCTAGATCCCAAATAATCTCCAATTCACCCACATATCCATCTCTTCTGTCCCTGTCTCCCCCTCAAACCCTTCCCCATACCTCCTGTCTCACTTGTCTTTACCTGTGTGCCCGTTTACCCATCAGTTTCTTTATTTTATCCTTTGTCTTGTGTTTCTCAAGGTATCCTGGGTTCTTCAGTACTCAACAATACAAAAAATCCTTTGCTTGGCAGCCTGCGCTAGCCTAGGCGGCGGTACGATGGTCAGATCGCCTACGGAGGATAATGGCGAAGAGACCGAGATCAGGCGAGAGGGATTCAGGGTCAATATGGAGACATCGCAGTAACATTTTGAGGGCTGGACTTTGGGGGCGTGAGGTGGCGGGCGGTGGATGAACTGTTTTGGGATAATGCCAGGTAGATGTGATAGGGAAAGACAGACAACAAAAGCAAGTGATGATGTCGTCAGACAAGAAAAGCTAGGCTTGCGGGTTCACACCAGAAGGCCAATCTTTACTATCAACGTGCGATTTTTAGCAGTCGATAATAGCCCTATATATATACGACATCATTAAAATACTATACTTCAAAGTACCTTATCATAACAAACTACCAACGCAGGTACATGCCAACATACCATCCAGTCCTGCTCTTCACCTACGTGCATGTGCCGGGACAGTTACTGCCGCTGTATCCTTGCGGCGGGAACTGACAGATACTAGTACATGAAATTTGGCTTATTTTCAAAATCTTCTGTCGTTAATAGTTGATAACAAGCCAGTTTTAGGGTTGTTATTTCGAACAAAGGTTGCTAGACGGATACCTTCACGACAGTCGATAACATATGTTCGTTCCTAATTGAATGTTCATATGTGTGTGTATAACTTCCTAATTTGCCAATATTCATGTAACTTAATTCTATATGAGACACAAACTCCATATCAAACTGTGCCATTTGTCCGCAATTTAGAACTGCATGCCGGCCTCTCAGCAACAAACGGTTTGCTACAGGTTTCACGGCTCATAGCCGTTTAATTCGAATAAGATATAGTTTCTAACGTTTTGCTCTTTCTTATTTTCATCATGGCATTTCTCTTCTTCTCATTACTGTCAATACAATTACATATTTGAAATAATAATCCACATGCCACCGTTCTGGTCAAAGCCAAATCTTCCCACGGCCGCGGAGATCCTGTCTCGAGAGCCTATCTTGCCGCTGGAAAATGACACAAGTGTCCCGCCTGGCTCAAAGGAAAAATATGCTGAAATTCAATACTCCATCTTGAGGCATGATGCGACAGAGATGTTGAGACGCAGCGCCTCTGCGATACGGATGGATCCCATGATGGCAGAGTGTCCTGAGACACAGATCTATGATAGAGTAGGTACAAGGGCTCGTTACTGGTTCTATACAAGAGATACTGACACTGCCATAAGGTCATCTTTGAAGGATTAGTAGTTACACCATCTGGACTCTCTCTTCAATTTTCTTTCACAACTGGACGAACCCCGACGACGATCAACTGGGTTACCAGCCGTCGGCTAACTCCTGGAACACTTGTTGCCCTGTCTCCATGCGAAGATATGTTCCAGTCCGAATGCTATGTCACTGTCGTCAGGAACCGGCGAATTGAGGGTGGCCTGGTGCCAGAGTCTGGCTGTGATCATGAAAGTACGGCGCCGAGAATTGGACTGGAATGGCGGGGGGATGATGGGGAGGTTCCGGGGTGGCTTATGAGACCGGGAGGAGAGATGACGATGATTCAGGCTGGAGGTGGGATGTGGGAGGCGGTTAGACATGTGTTGAAGGGATTGGAGCTGTGGAGCGAGAATGAGTGAGTCACCATCGGCGTGATAATGAATATGACGATTGAGTGACTAACTTGAATCAATAGATGCCGCTTCGATCGGTACTTTATCGACTGTGCTGCAAAGCCCAAGACAACGGGCCATTTTATCAATTACCCTGACTTCAATGTCCAGCCTTTGGTCCTTCCAGGCAAAAAGCTACCTGTTGGTATGGAAACTCTGAATATCATGCAGCCGTTTACTCCTGAGTTTACAACGGCCACGGGACTTGACTCCACGCAGTCACAAGCATTCAAGGAAATGATAACCCGTGAACTTTCTATTGTCCAAGGGCCTCCGGGTACCGGAAAGACGTTTACATCCGTTGCTGCTATTAAAGTGTTACTCCAGGGCCTTGGGAACCGTGATGTAATAGTTGTTGCAGCCCAGACTAACCGGGCTCTTGATCAGCTGCTTACACACTGCATGAATTTTGGGGCGACGATTGGTCGGTTGGGATCAAGGAGTCGAGAGGGTCACATTCGGGCACGAACAGTTCGGGAACTTCTAATAAACATGCCTACAACCCCAAAAGAGCTGGGAATGCGGCCATTGAGAAATGAACGAAAGCATATCGTGGAGCAGATTCAAAAAGTAGTGGCTGCTGTATACAAGGAGGAACCGATGACTTTGGAGGACGTTTGGGAGGCCGGGCTAATCTCTCAGATGCAATATAACTCAATGAGATACGGTGGTGATTCTTTGTCCGATGATGATTTTGAGGTCAGCGATGGCGAGTCGACCTCTGGGAAGTCATCTACTTCGTCTCCCGGACAGACCCTAATAGATTGGCTAGGAGATAAGCTCATCGAGATGCCCCTCCGTCTTGATATCCACCCTGACCGCCTTCCTGAAGACATGGATGATATCGATATTCCCGATCCTAACGAAGAAGAGGGTCTCCAAGTCGACGACGAGATTGACGACCGGGCAGCGTTCATCCCAATGATCCCCAGATGGACGGCCAGGGTTGATCGAAGTCTAATAGAGAGTCCAGCTTTATGGGAGCATGTGACTAGGACATTGAAGATAACCAATGATTTATGGCAGATTCCGGAGAAATCACGTGCGTTTTTGTTCAAATACTGGCAGCAGAGATTGACTGCGGATGCTTTGGAGAAAATATCAGGACTTATCTCAAAGCTGGACAAGGTCTCAATGGCTTTATCAGCTGCCCGCCAGCGGAGAAATGCCAAGGTTCTTCAAAAGTCAAAAGTTACAGTTGTCGGCTGTACGACAACGGGTCTCACCAAATATCGTGGGGTCTTGAATGCACTGGCGCCGAGTATCCTGCTTATCGAGGAAGCTGCAGAGACTAAAGAGGCCAATTTGCTGGCTGCTCCGTTGGCTTCGGTTAACCAGTTGATTCTTGTTGGAGATCATAAACAACTTGCTCCACATGCGGATGTTTCCGAGATGAACGAAGCGCCTTATCATCTGCGTTTGTCTATGTTTGAACGTCTGGTGAACCACGGAGTCCCATATACTATGCTGGGAGTGCAACGGCGCATGGTGCCAGCAGTCCGCCGGCTTATTTCTGGTTTCTATGACGATCTGAGAGATCACCCGTCAGTGATAGACCCAAGTATACGCCCGGCAGTTCCCGGTCTTGGTGGACTGTCAACCTATTGGTTTCATCATACATGGACGGAGCGGTTGACGGCATTGAAATCTCGGGATAATCCTGAGGAGGCGTTGATGATTGCGGGATTCTTCAGGTACCTTGTAGCTAATGGGACGCCACCGGAGAAGATTACGGTGTTAACATTCTACACGGGGCAGCGTAAGCTGATTCTGCGGGCGTTAGCTACAAATGTGCGGTTATCTCAGTTGACGGCGGGTCCGTTTAATGTGTTTACGGTGGATGCGTTTCAGGGAGAAGAAAATGATGTGATATTATTATCTTTGGTGAGATCGCCAGCAGATGGGGCCAAGTTCTCGATTGGATTCCTCAATGACTTCCGGAGAACTGTGGTTTCGTTGTCCCGTGCCAGGAGAGGATTGTTTATTTTTGGGAATTACTCGAACTTTATGTATGCTAGAAATGCCGAGACAGCATGGAAAGAGCCAATGGCGGTTCTTGATAGGGAAAAACGTCAGGGACCAACTATTAGGGTCATATGTACTAGGCATGAGAGGGTTACAGAGGTGGGGAGTGTGGACGAGATGGAGGCATTGGATGGTGGCTGCCAGGTAGAATGTGGGGGCACTTTGGGATGTGGACATCCATGTGTAATGAATTGTCATCCGTAAGCAAAGCCGGGGCGAGGAAGTATGTGATGGAATTGCTAACAAAGAACTGTAGGTATTCTCATGATCGAGTCGCTTGTCTTTCTCAGTGTAACAAAAGACTTGCCTGTGGCCACCAATGCATGGCGGCCTGCTGGGAAGCTTGTGTTTGTTCCAAAAAATGTGAGGGATCTGCCGATATGCTGATTACATCCAATTATCTCGACATGGACCTAAATGCCAAGTTTGAGATACTCGAGAGGGAGGCAGAGGAGAATGCAGCGAAGCAGCGTCGGGAGCGGGAGCAATGGGAGAGGGAGCGTTTGGATTCGTTAGAAAGGGCGCTTGAATATGCTGACGACAATGAGGAGGACTTGATCGAGCTCTAGGGTTTGGATTGTCAGTTGGTGGAAGGAAGAGGAACAAGTAGAATAAACATGCCGGATTTGCATGGTGGCCCCTGGTGATCGTGGGTCTATTACATACAGGCGGATGGAACATTGGCGGTCGGGTCAGAAAGTGGCAGGGTTTCTTTTTTAGCGCAGGATGGGACTTTTATGGTTGTTTGAGGTTTTGCCAGGCACTTGATAGACGGTATCATGGGGAAAGTGGATGAAGAGTATCTCAATCAGGTTATGATATAGCAGAGATATTAGGAACTTCTAGTGGGCACAAGGGTAATACTCGTGGCGAGCTTCTTGCGATTGAGTAGAGGTACCTTTATTCATTATGGCTTTTTATGCTTAGTCTGCCCGATCCTGGGCATAGCAGAGAGGGTCTCCACTGGGAGAAAATAAAACAAGAGGACGCAATGGAGGAATGAAACTGGGCCGCTCGCCATCTGTAGGGCAGCATAAGGGGAGGGGTCATCGAAGGATGATAAGGTGCTGACTGGCATGCAAGGCCATTCTTGTACTTGGATAATATGGACGTGGGTGGTTTATTGGGCGGTCATATATCAGATTGCTATTGATTGACTGTACGATCAAAGTACTTAGAGGTGACGAAGAATCACACCCGACTAACCGTTCTATAGTACTACCATAAGTGCTATAACCACGCTTGTACAAACTAGGCCCCGCCACGGCCCCTCCGCACCCGCGCCCCATACCCTGGCATGAACACAACCTGATATTGAATCCATCAGTTCACTGAAAGCATTGCTGCATAAGGATGGAGATCCTCTTGACGCTAGACGAGGGAGACTAGTTTGGAGAGGAAATAATAGGCGCGTTCTTTGACATTTGCCACTAGATTAGCAGCTTGGTTCTAGAAAATAAAGATATAATAAAAGTTCGCGTGTGCGTTTGGAATTTTCCGGATCTTGCTTTCTTTCTCCCCTCCCTTAGCCTCACACGGAATTGGATTGTCGTGATAGTTGGTGCGCTTGCTCTTCTGCGTTCTTGTTTTTTTTTTTGTTTCCGCCTTGCATTGTTCCGATCAACGTGCAGCACACATTCTTTATATACATTCTTCATTCAACATCACGAGATCTTGACTGATTCTCTCGCTTCCTTCCAGGCCCCACCGGCCACATTCCAACAATTTCCACCTTGATCTACCTCAACCCGTCACCATGGACCCCGAAAAGCCTCCCACTTCCAACAGCACTGATGTCGAATCCGGCACATCGGCCCGCGATGGCCTCAAGCGTGATTTGGCATCTCGCCACATCAACATGATTGCCCTTGCTGGCATGATCGTAAGTCACCAATTTCCATATTGCCCATTCCGTTGATACATCTAATTAACTAATGAATCCTCTAGGGTACCGGCCTTTTCCTTTCTACCGGATCCTCCCTCGCCACCGCTGGCCCTGTAGGGACACTTCTTGCATATATAATCATGGGGTTTGCCGCCGCCGGTATCTCGTATACCACCGGCGAGCTTACATCGTTCCACACAGAGACGGGCGGGTTCATCCGCCATGCGACAAAGTATGTTGAGCCTGCACTAGGTGCTGCGACCGGCTGGAACTTTTGGTACACGATTGCAATTGCGGTTCCTGCCGAGCTTTCTGCCGCGGCAACTCTTGTCCAGTACTGGAACGACTCCATCAACCCCGGAGTCTGGATCACCATTTTTCTCGTTTTCATCGTCACGTTAAACTTTTGTGGTGTCCGCCTCTATGGTGAATCCGAAGTACTCTTTGCCTCATTGAAGATCATGCTTATTTTCGGTCTGATCATTGGCGGCCTCGTTATTGACCTCGGCGGCGCCCCGAACCATCAGCGTCTGGGCTTCCACTACTGGCGGGACCCTGGCCCGTTTAACGCCTATGTTAAGACCGGGTCCGCCGGTAATTTCCTCGCTTGGTGGAAGATTATGATCTCGGCGGCGTACTCTTACGGGAACATCCAGATCGTTGCGATTTCGGGATCTGAAACGCAGAACCCTCGGCGCACCATCGCCTCGGCGACCAAGAAGATTTTTTGGCGTATCCTATTTTTCTACGTCATCACCATTTTTGTTGTGACGTTGATTGTTCCCTTTGATGATAAGGCACTCGGCGTCTCTACTGGGAATGCCTCGCAAAGCCCTTTTGTTATTGCCTTCACTCGGGCTGGCGTCTCGGTTGTGCCGTCGATCATTAACGCGGTTGTTATGACCTCTGCGATATCTGGATCATCCGCTTGTATCTATATTGCTTCGAGAACCCTCTATGGTCTGTCTCGAGATGGTCACGCCCCAGCGATTTTCCAGGTTTGCAACAGACTTGGTGTCCCGTACTACGCCGTTGGCTTCACCTGTATCCTCATGCCGCTTGTCTACATGTCTGTCAGCACTGACTCCGCCATTGTATTTGGCTGGTTTGTCAACATCACAACGCTTGCTGGCATGATTGGCTGGATTGTTATTGAGGTGACCTACCTCCGGTTCCTGCGGGCTCTCAAGGTTCAAGGGTACACCCGCGATGACTTGTATTACCGCGGACCTCTCCAGCCATATCTTTCGTACTTTACCATCACCCTTATCTCCCTCGTTGTCCTTTTCTCCGGGTGGGACATCTTCCTCAAGGGTAACTTCACCGCCTCGGGTTTCTTGACCAACTACCTCAACATCTTCATCTTCATTGCTCTCTACGTCTTCTTTAAGTTCTACCTCAAGAGTAAGCTTATCCCTCTTGACCAAATCGAGCTCAAGGAGGATATGGAGGCTGTTAAGAATGATAAAATGATGGAAGATGCTTTTGTCAAGCCACCTGTTGGCTTTATTGGCAAAACCCGTGCCTGGCTCCACGAGAACCTTTTCTAAAGTGTCTCTTTTCCCCTTGATCCTACCCTCTTAATACCCTTCTCCTTCCTCTGTTTATAATAATATGCGAGATACCCCCAACCGGAGTAATAATATAATGATGACTTTAAGCTTTATAAATATGATATTTACCAAACGATGTATAAATATAACATTATCTGTTGCCAGCATATTTTCTTGAATTATATGGATATCTAAGTCATGTACATAGTATATATGTGTACCACATCCGCGCTTTTTCCCTCCCAAGTCTGAAAACCACGGGTCGTTCTTTCGTAAGCGCTCGAGTCCGCCGCGACATGCTTGCTCATTTTCAATCAGCCAGAAAACCGTGGAGAGCGCCTTCCACCCATGTAAAAACTGTTGAACGTCACGCCACCTCATGTCATCATCTCTCCACCATCCTGACCCTTCCCATCAAATCTTCAAGTAGCTCCCTACCTCTACGGAGGTCGCCCCGTCCCGTTTCCCATCTTCGGATACCTCCGATGGCGTCTTGAACCAACGATGGCCAATCACTAGGGACAATTAATCCGGTATGGCCGCCTAGGACAGCGGATAAAATAAGAAAGCCTAGAGACAATAGACGGCGGGCGACGAACCAAATGTCAGCGTGGAGATAACAGCGGCTGAGAGCTTGGTGAAGGGTTTGGATGGTTGCATCTATTGCGGATTGGGCTAAAGATATGATTTTGGGAGATGGGGGGGTAGTCGAGTTACAGTGAAGGGTGTGGTAGAGGTATGGACGGAGAATGACTTCGTGCCAGTCGGTGATGTGACACTGTATAGAGAAGGAAAGTTCATTGGGGGTTTGGGGGGATTTGAGAGCGGTAGGTAGGTTGTGGAACCTGGTGGGGGATTGATGTTAGTGGTAAGTTAATGTTTGGATAGATATATAGGATGGAGACGTACCATTGGTTGATTTGTCGTTCTACTTCCTCGTATCCACGGGTTATGGCGTCTATTTCCTTGATCCAACTTTGCTCTCCTCTTGAGTATAGTGTCCACAGCGTCTCATTAACCATCTTATTCAATGAAATCTCTGAAATATAAAGCATCCAACTTTGTTCTTCTCGTTCTCTTCTGGTGGCATCTACATCCGGGCTATCCTCTTTGAAGGCCTGTGGGCCTTGCCTCAAAATTATATCCGGGGCCGCCGGAAGGACCTCATCAGATACATGGCTATGAAGCCCGGTGGGTGATAGCCCAAGTTCACAAAGCAGCTCGCTCTCAGCTTTAAAAAGGCTCCAATAAAGCCTTTTTTCCAAGTTTTCTTCTAGAGTCAACTTTCTTCGGCCTTGGTCTCTATGTAATCGTTTTGCCGTGTTTTTATATTCTCTATAAGCAGCAAACTTAGTGCTGGCGGCTACAATGTAGCTCCAAGCGGCAACAGGTCGTAGGTTGTACTTTTCATATACGGAGGCAAAGAAAAGACATTGCATAGAAAGCAGGGAATTATCCAATAGACCTATACGTTTGCGGGCAGCGAGGAAATAAGACTGAGCAGAGGGTAGGTCAACACCAAATTTCTCGGGTGTGTCGGAGTGAGTGGGGGGTGCTTGTGTATAATAGGCCAAGGCACAGGCGATCAACTAATAACATTTGTTAGAAAATGTCAAGATATCAAGGCATATCGCATTATTAATAACTTACTACGAGGCAACTTTTTTCATCCCATTTAAATCCGTTTTCCCTTACATCCTTTGCAAATTCCATTAAAACCTCACCATCTAATATTGAATTCTGACTCTGAATTTGTAAAAGAAATTTTGAACAGAGCCTAACAACCTCATCTTCCCGGATCCCTCGGACTTCGTGATCTCCATTATCACTCCCAATAAACCCACCATCTTCCAAGACCCAAGAGGTCAGCTGATGAGAGCCCATGGGAAGATATCTAGAGAATACTGGCCATAAAACGATAGATTCAGGACGCCAGGCGGGCGCGGGACACGGAGCTATCGATGAAATCATAGGGGGTATGATATGCGGTGGTGGCGGTGGGAGGTTTAAAGGTGGTAGACGGTTTGATGAGGATGTGGAAGATATATCTGGCCAGGCTGTGTTTGTAGTTGCTGACGGCATGGTATTCATCGTGGCCATTGTTGCTGTCTCAATCAAGGATATTGCGCTCTGGGAACTGCCTAGTATCCCACCTTGTCTACCAACCAATAACTCCCTAATATCCTCTAGCCTTTCAATGACCTCTGTCATTCTCCCATCATTTTCCTTTCTCTCTTCCGTCTCGACGTGTTCATCCCCATATACACACAAGGCTCCATGATACCTGCAAAACCCACAAATAGGCCTCTCATTATCACACTTGGTCTTCCTCAGTCTGCAAAATTGGCAAGCCGTAGCAACGCGTTTCCGCCGGGTAAACGTTGTTGTCGTCATACGGCGTTTCTTGCCGGACGAGGATGCTGAGGGTTCTGATTCGACGGGGGGAGTCCCCGAGGGCGTGGACGGAGATGGGGAACCGCAAGATGGTGGGCGGTGGGCGAGGAGAGGGCGGAGGGGCGTCATTGTGATGAGATTGAGTTGGGATGAATGTAAAGTGGGAGTATTGTTGGCGTGTTCATTTTATGGGGAAATGTTGGTGATGACCAGGTACGGAGAATCGGGGCCGATTCCCCGATTCCAAATTAGGAAAGGGATATGAGAAAATAGCTAACTATATAGTTAAATGTCCGCCTGACAAGAATAAAAATATATAACGATGATCACTAAACAGTTAAAGAGACTATGGATGACACCAATCCGGAATTATATCCCACCATCAAGTTAAACAAAATACAATAAAAATCAGCATCTTGTCCTGGTCTTCAGATATGCCCATCGCCACTGCCTACACGTTCCTCGTCCCAAATTCACTAACCCACCAATTCCCCACCCAAACTTCCCTCTGCCGTGTCTACCTTGTCCCTTCCTTCTTTCCTGTGCACACTATCGGACCTGTCGGTAAGGAGCTTACAGCGGCAAGTTATGCTGAACGCCATAAACCAAGGGCTTCACACCGGGGATAGATGGCAACAATCAACAGCCCAAGGGACCCGCGGATTTTTCTTAGACCTGTGGTTTGATATGCTGTGTATTAATGGCCAAATGTTACCATATGTACTTATTATACACGGGCATTTATTCAAACTCCGCCGCTGTGTATATTCTAGCTACCCATTGGCATTGGTAGGCACCAGTATAACACCCCTAGGTCCTGGCACGTTTTATATTCGCCGTCCGACTGCCCCCGAACACATTACGACCGTGCCCGGAAGGTTCATCTAAGAATCTATGCTTAAGTGCCAGGGAGTCCACTTACATTGCATAAAAGATGCTCATCGAATTAGTCACGTGATATTACAGTAGGGTCTAGAGTTCTAATACCAACCCCGGCTTATGTCATGCAAACCATCCTGACCATGGTTATTCTGCAACCAATAGCCAATCTGCTTACATAATTATGTACCCCCGCCAAATGATTTCATTGTAAGCGCCGACTCTAGCCAATTGAACAATTAGCAGCCGGGATCCTACGGGCGTACTTTATCATGATTGGCTAGTTGGAAATATGATTGTGATGATGGTGAGGTGACAGTTCATGTAAGCGCCGTGAAACAGACGAGACCAGACTCAACTAACTGACCTGACCGACTGACTGACTGATTGAAGGACGATGGGAGGATACATGTAGTGAGAGGGTACATTATGTAAATATTGATAAGTGGATGGCCCCCACGATCCAATTTGGAGCAGGAGTTTCCTTCATTTTTTATCTTGGCTTTCTGGGAGCGGGTTGTTTATTCCTTCTTATATATATATATATATATTTTTGGATGCCTAGAATCTTGCCATCCACTTCTGAGCTACATTCCTTGATATTTATATCCTTTGCCATCTCCTTCGTGACTCCCGTGGCCACCAATCCACAAAATGCACTTCCCCACTCTTCTCACCGGCCTCCTGGCCGCGACATCTGCCACCGCCCACATCGTCCTCAACTACCCCGGCACCCGCGGTAACAACCTCATCACCAACGACACCTTCCCCTACGGTATGCAATGGATGTATCCATGTAAGTATCTTCATTTTCCCTCCGGCATCTCCTTCATCCCCAGAAACCCCCAATTCTAACTGTCCCCCCAAGGCGGCGGTCTCGGCACCTCTCGCAACCGCACCTACTGGCCAACTACCGGCGGCGCCGTCTCTTTCCAACCGGGTTGGTTCCAAGGGCATTCGACTGCCTACCTGCACATCAACCTCGGTCTTGGCACCAACGGACCTGACAATGGTCCCCCTAACATGTCCTTCCCAATGCTCAAGGACGTTCAGCTCCACGGTCCCTCCAACACCCCGTACCCTGGAACCGTCTGCTTCCCACAGGTACCGCTCCCCGTCAATATTACGGTGTCCCCGGGTGACCTTGCGACGATCCAAATCGTCGAGTTGGCGCAACACGGTGCGGCGCTGTATGCTTGCGTTGATATTGAGTTTGTGGAGCCTGGCGACGCCAAGGTTGCCAAGGTTAATGAGAGCAATTGTTTTAATTCAACTGATTTTGGTTTTGCGGATGTTTATACTGTAACGGTGGATAGTGCGAGTGGGAAGATGAATGGTGGGAATAACACAACTTCAGGGGGTTCTGGTGGGCCCGAGGTTTGGATTGGGAGATTGGCGTCGACGGTTATTGGTGTTTCGGCGTTGGCGTTGATGATCTAAGCTGCTCGTCAAGGAGAGGGATTAAAAAGGAATGTCTGACGATAGCAGCTGGGGCGGCTTTGTATGATATCATTATTACGTTCATGTTTGTTTGTTTGTATTTTAGCGTCTGATTTTACATATCTTGTTAATATTTGGATTAATTTATAAATTCATCTTAAATTAATCATAATTAAGAAATACTGATAGAAGAGCAATCCGCGTTCTCCCCGTTTACCTTCTCCCGACTAACTTTACAGTAGCAAGCACTCCCGCCCCAATGCCTTCACTCTGGCCTCCTCTGACTTGTCCACTGCCTTCCTCACCCATGATCTCCACTCTCCAGCTGTCTCACTCTTCCCCGCTCCCGCAACTACGACCGTCCCCAACGAAACCATCGCCCGGTACACCACCTCCTCATCGGACTGAGCCTCTAACACAATCCCTGCCATTTCCACAATGCGCTCTGCTAGTGAACCCGGCAGCTTCTCCTTTCCATTCAGAACAGCAAAGTTGATCAGCGTGGTAGTCACGGCAATTTGCACATGTCTGTTGTTCCCACCAATTCCCGGCCCTGCCCCAGGCCCACCCACCACTTTCTCCAGAAACTTTAGGGCCTTCTCTGCCACAGTCCGCATCAACGCCTCTCCAGCTTCAGACATAAACAGGTTGGCTAGTGCTCGCAGCGCCATCACGATACAGCTTACATTAACCGCTGTGCCCTCTGGCGCCGCCAATACTGCCTCTGTCACTGCATCCACAATCGTCCCTCCATTTCCTGTCACATACTCCACCGCCGATGGGTACCGCACTAGAAGGCGGAGCATGTCCAGGCCCGCCAACATGTCGCCATAGTCCCATTTCGTTGCCACACGCATCACCAGTTCAAAGTCGGTTGGCTCAATCGGTGTCGACCCTTCAATACAGGGCCGGAGATCCGACAGCGCCTGCTCCTCACTAGGATTCAACGCTAAGTCTTTGCGCCCCGCTGACACCATAGTCTTGTTGATTAAGTGGATCTTGTTGATCATGTTGTCAAACTTGCCATTGGTCAGACTGACGTACGACGTTTGCGGCAGTGTCTTGCCAGTCGGTCCACTCTCCTCACCATCGCCTGGCCGATACCGCGAGTTGGTACCCATGGGATCCGGCCCGTCTGTCGTAGCCTCCTGTCCAAGAGTGGCTCCCTGTGTGTTATTGTTCAAGAACTGAACTACGTTATCAAGATACGTCATCGGCAGCTCGTTATCCTCCAGGAACTTGCGCGCAGCATCATACGGATTCTGAGATACATTGTACGGCAGCTTCAGTGGAGGTTGACCCTCAGAAATGTCCACATCAAACACGTAGTCGTACTCTTTTCCTTGGTACTCCTTCTTCGAGCCACCGCCCGCCGAGTCGACTACAGCTCCGACATGCTCCCACTTTTGCAAGCCCACGGACCATGTATACGCTGCCAGAGACCCATCGTCTTGCTTGACAACCTGAACTTGCCCGTCCTTGGTTCCTTGCTTTGTTGTGAGAAACTCCATGCCCGGGACCTTTTCTTTATTGATCGCCCCGACCTGTTGTTGAGGAATAGCTGAGTTGCGAACTGTCTCCTCAAATTGCGCCAACGTGGCCGCATCTGCCTGACGCTCCGTACTCCGACTGAAAACCCGCGCAACGTGGTCACTAGCGCCTGTAATAACATCTCCCGTTTTACCACACACCGCCACCGACCACACACTGAGTGCCGGGTGGGTAATAGTCTGTATGCACTTGTTATCCTTCCAGATGCGTGTAGTGCGGTCCTCCCCGGCGCTGAGGATTTCACCAGTTGGCAAAACCGCCAAACTGTAAACATAGTTGTCGTGACCAACAAGCTCCGCAACTAATCGGCCATCGAGTTTGTACAATCGAATGATGCCGTCGTTTGTGGCTGAGGCAAAGTCGGCACCAGAGGAATGGTTATCAGGGAGACGACACAAAGAACGGACGAGTTCAGTGCCATATATAGTTGAGGAGGGACGCACGTCGCCAGCAATGCTTCTAGCAAGGTCGTAAACACGGATATTCTTATCGGCGCAGCCGGTGATAATGGTGGTTTCGTTGTAGGCGAGCACGGCCCATACAGCATTGGTGTGTTCCTGTAGAGCTATAGTTCTGTTAGCACACCCAAGTCTTTTGTTAGGTGGTTAGAATCTCTACTTACTCATTTCCGTATCCCACTTTCCCACACCCCACACTCGCGCCTGGGAATCCCAACCACCCGACACAATATAATCAGCATTAGGTGCAACATCAATGGTGCAAACATTAGACGCATGCCCCACCAACATGCGCTCAGGCTCGTCAGTTGAAGTCGCTGAAGGACGGCGCACATATATAATAGCATCATTGCCACCATGAACCACAAGGCCTTCTGGATGTTGATCACTTGGCGGAATAAAAGCAAGGGCATTAACATATGAGGTGCCCTGGCTAATCAGGATGTTTTCGGGAGTGGCATTGTTAGGAGTTCGCGGCCAACGGCGGACGGACCCGTCGCGGGACGCTGTTAGCATAGTTTCGGCATCGGCAAAGAGAACGCCACGAACCTAAGGAGAAGAATGTATGTTAGTTATTAATCGCCGTGAAGACTAAACCCCTCCATGTTGGAAACGTACGTCAGACTCGTGGCCAACAAGCTGAGCCGATAGCTTGAAGCTCATTGTAGCGGCGATGGACTGATACAAAGCGGGGTTGGACTGTGGTAGAATCGATGATCAATGCAACGCCAAAGCTGTCGTCAGAAGCGAAATGGTATCACGAAACGATTAAACAAGTGAAGGCTCGGTTTTTAGTCAATGAATTGGCTGCTTGAAGCTAATGATAGCTTGGAGAATAGTTGCACGTTGAAAAAGGCAAATTGGTGCACTTGAACCGCGAGGGATGTCGTCACGATGCGGACAATACAGGGCACTTGGTAAGCTCCAAAGGTTCAGAAACAAAAACCAAGAATTAGTAGATGAAATCACGAGAAGAAGGAAAAGAAACAAATTGGATCAAACTAAATCAAGACGACTAGAGGTAACACAAATCCAAGGGAAAAATGAGGCAAAGGAAAAGATGCAATAGTGAACAACTACATTCATGACATTAAGGCAAAGAATCAATTGGTAAGCTACAGAATCTCTATCATCGCATGGAAGCCACGAGCGGAATTCACCAAGAACCAGGGCGGCTGTTAATGTCTACAACTGCAAGGTTAGGCAATTACTTCTAACAGTTCGCCTGTATGTAATTCTGGCCAATAGTAAGTGATTGCTCAAGTAACTGTTGTCGCAAGCTTACTACAATATCAGCAAGAGCTCATGCGCGGTTTCCGTAGATGGCGGGGCATCGTAGGCCCCACCGCAGCCAGCAATGCATTGACGTAATGAATCTAGGAGTTGCCCCTTAGTGAACAAGTAGCAATGACCCCGCTGAAGCTATGGGTGATTATAATATTATCATTTTGGCTAATTCAGGGACAAGGCTATACATCATATTTAATCATGTGAACGCCACTATAGTTGAAGTCTTTCGATAACTTATTTCCTATCGTGAATAGTTATCATGGCGGGGCACCTCTACCCGCCATCCATGTCTTAGTCAGCCCGGTGAACAGCGCGTGCGCACAAACGCACCTACCCGATTAAGGGCCAACCGACCGGAGACCAGCAATGACAACTAAGGCAAGAGTCTCAGCTTTGGCCAAGCGACGTTTCGCTTTCCTATAGCGAGCGTGCAGGACAACACTTATGTGGCAATAGTAGGCGGTCGTGACTTCCCTCAAAGTATACAAGGTGTAGGTAGGCATATCAAAGAAATAGAGAAAAGAGCAGTTGTAGGAAAGAAGTGAAATATTGTCAGAAATAGTCTTGATATTTTGTGGCGATAACTTTAATGCCAATTTTCTTCCTTTATTTTTCTTCATTCAAACTATCTATCACTTTGCGGTTTTCATTGGTCTTTCGAGTTGTCTGGCACTGCATCAAGATCACAACTCATCTTTTTTCTTGTTTCCATCTACTACTAGGGGCTCAAGCTACACAATCAACAGCCTAAAGCCAAGTGGATTCCTAATTCCTTCAAACACAAAGCAACCCATCCACATCAAAACTTTGGCTCAGCATCAACTCTGGCTTCTTCCGTTGGCTTTTTGCGCCTCATCCCTTACTATAGAATCTGTCTGTATTGAGTCTCCATCGACATCACTGCACGATTCACCAGACACCCTACAATATTATCATCCATCTCATTTACTAGAACGGCCAGCTTACGGCATTCATCAAACCACATCTACCTGTATCAACTCACGACGATACGACCACACTTCGCATATTGACCGCACGATTAAACATTGGGTATTTACCTAACTTGTTGCCCAATTATCCCCACGATACCTCTTTGAAGAGACTTCGCCTATCATTTCGCATCATTGTCTCCAGCGCCGTGATCCCAGCTCCACGTCGGCACGATACTACATACCCCTATTACGACCTCATATACACATTAGACCTTCCTTTTCTACTGCATCATCATGTCCGATACTACTCGTCAATACGTTCCGTTGACATGCCATGGGCACTCTCGACCGGTGCCTCACATTGAGTTCTCTCCGCTAGAAAAGGAAGAAGTTTATTACTTGATATCGGCGTGCAAGGATGGTAACCCGATGCTCCGGGATGGGCTGACAGGTGATTGGTGAGTTTTTCAGTGACAGCCCGTAGATCTAGAGACTGGTACTGACTATAGAATGTAGGATCGGCACGTTTATTGGACACAAAGGAGCGGTGTGGCAGGCGCGACTGAGCCCTGACTCATCGAGAGCAGCGACAGCTTCTGCTGACTTTACCGCGTAAGTTATTTGAAGGCATATGGGCCGAATCTGGTAGGACTTATGCTAACGAGTTTGGATACTATAGAAAAGTATGGGACACCCACTCTGGCGAACTTTTGTACTCGATTCAACATGAACACATTGTTCGGGCGGTTGCGTATCCCCCAGATAACTCAGATCTTCTGGCGACGGGCGGTATGGAGAAGAAGCTTCGGATTTTTGACCTGTCGGCAGTGACTCCCAAAGCAGAGGAGGGTCCGACGTCAGTTGATGCGGCATCGGGGTTCGAGATTGGAGCAGGGACGCACACTGGTAACATCAAGTTTATTGCCTGGATGCAGGACAAAAACACTATTGTGACGGCGGCCGACAAGACGCTTAGATGGTTTGACGTGGCTTCGCGGTCGCTGATCCACTCGGAGACACTAGATGGCGAGATCAAGTCTTGCGAGCTGGTGTCTTTGGCACGCGGACACACGGAGGCGAGCGATATTGGAGATGGAAAGCCTGTTTTGGCGGTGGCGGCGGGCAAGTGTGTGTACTTTTGGGGCGGTGATCGGGCACGAGATGAGATCAAGCGGATGGATGTTGGGTTTAATGTAGCGAGTGTGGCGGTGGATTTGAAGGGGCGGAAGCTGGTGGTGGGTATGGATCCGGGGACATGGGCGCGGGTATTGAAGTGGGATGATGGCACTGAGCTGGCTACGCATAAGGGACATCACGGACCGATTTGGAGTATTGCTTTTTCGCCGGATAACAAGCTGTATGCTACGGCGTCGGAAGACGGAACAATCAAGTTGTGGAAAAACTGTGAGGGTTTTTATGGGCTGTGGAAGGGTGGCTCGGGGACGGGATCTGGAACCGAGAAGCCGGCAGAGTAGAGTGTTCTGTGTGAGCTTGTTGGGGAGAGACCGGGGGCGGAGATGAAGAGGGGAGAAAAGGAGGTAAACAAGGAGAAGAGGGGCAAGCGCAGACGGGGTGCCCGGAGAGATAAGGGACGGAAGGCGAGTGGTGAGAGTGATTCAGCAGAGAGCACAGGTAGTCGGGGGAGCAGAGGAAGCTGGGGAGGTCAAGGAAGTAGTGGGAGTGGATCCTGGAGATAGAATGGCTGCATGAGCAGTAGTGAATGGCAGTGGTGAGTGGAGCGAGAGTAGATGAATATACCATTCATGATGCATATACGGAAATATTTAGAGCGAACAAATGAAGGAGACAATTGCCAATGTTTGATCATGTGTTGAAAAGAAAAACAAATGAAGATTAACCAAATTAACAAACAATAAATAAATGACCCAAAAATGACAGGTATGAAACGCCATAAATCGATAAAGGAAACCCAAAAATGACAAAACAAATAATATCTGCTAGCCTCAAGCTTGACTTCTCTCACACCGTCTTCCCTCCACAATCCGGAATTACCACGCCGGGCTTCAAATTTCTGTTAACGTCCATCAGTCCCCACTGGTCTTCCCAAGCCTTTCCCTTCTCATTAAACCTCTCCTTCCACGGCTCATCAAATGCCGAAAACCAAAAGTAGTTCGTCCCATTTTTCAAAGCATCACAAACCCAGCCTTCTAGCAAGGTATTCAGGCCATCAACAGACGCCACGGAGCCATTAGACGAGTCACAGGTCGTTACACCGGTAGGGCAGTTAGTGCCTCCAGCTGTAGGCCACCCGATTTCGGAAATGATGTTATCAGCAAGTTCAGATTTGAAGAAAGCCTGGTTGTGATTCTGGAAGAACGAATAGGTCCAGTTGGCCGCTTGGTCGAAGGTGACGCCGCCAAAGAATGGGTGGATGTTGGACATGATGACGTCGGATTTGGCCGCGAGGGAGGACGTCCATTTGTCACCAAGATCTGAGGTGCCTACAGGCAGAGAGATAGATTTGGCGGTGAGGTTAGTGCGGACAGAAGCCATAAGGGTGCCAAGGGCGGACTCGGTCATTTCTTCTCTAAACAGGATTTCATTGGCGATGATGAGGCCCTTGAATGGCTTTTGGCCGTAATGGTCCAAAATGTCCCACATTTGGCTCAGTTGTCTCGCATTGGTCGTCTTGTTGCCGTCTTGCCAAACACCAAGCCAAATCTTCATCTTGTCGGAGATTCCCAGGTAGTCAAAAGCCTGGATGACCATCTCAGTCTGATTGCAGTCGGTTCCGTAGACGCGGATAACGTTGGTCAGCTGGCTGAGGACAGCGATGTCTCGGGTGACGTTATTCTGACTCGGTGGGTTCGCCAAGCAGTCGGGATACTGAGTATTGATAGGAGTGTAGTCCATGCCGGGGAACACCTTGTGTAATTTGGCATTACCCATTAACTTCTTAATCTCATCGGAATCCTTAGTAAGAATGCCATTCTTACGAGCATCATCGGCCGCTGAAGACCCCGAAGACTTGGATCCCTTTCCCTTATGGTTCGACAAATACCCACCCAGTGTGCCACCAACAATAGCGCCAATAATCAGAACGCCAAATACCACAATAATAAACCACTTCCATATCTTCCGCTTCCGCGCCTTTTCTGCCTGACTTGGACCCTTCTCCTCCATTCTAGCGTTTAAAGCCCCCGTAGAAAACCCAGCTGCCTCCGCATTCGATCCTGTAACCTGCCCCCCGTAAATTGTCGACCGGTTCGACCCCTCCCCTGAACTTGTCCCTGGCAATGCATTCATAGCGACTGCGCCGCCCATTGCTGCTGCTGCTTTGACAGAACCCACGACACTGTCTCTCTTCTTGTGCAGGTTAATCATTGAGCTTCTGCCAGACCTGTGGTATGTCAAGCCGTCGTCACCATCGTCTTCAATGAGGGCAGGGTTCACTTCGCCTAATCGTGGGTCCAAAGAGCGCGATGAGGCATAGTTTGAATAGTGGTCGTCTTGAAAGGGGTCGCGTAGGGAGGAAGCTGAACGGGATGGACTGCGTGTTGAGGAGCCGGCCACTGAGGGGGCTAAACGGGGCGGCGCGGGCATGTCAAAGTCTTGTTGTAAAGGGACATTGGGGCCGTATACAGGAGACGGCGGTGATGCTGTTGGGTAGCTGTAGTCGTTGGGTGATGCATTGCTAACGTATCCAGTGCTTGGTGCGCTATGGTTTGATGCTTGGGAGTCCCGATTGGACTCGAGGTGGTGGTTGGAAGCCATTTCTCTGGGGGTGGCCGGGAGTAGACGGCCGCGTGAAGGAGTAGGGGATGGAGAATGGGTGCTCCGGATTTCGTAGTCGTTGGAGAATGGATTGCTGGTGTGATTTTGGGTTCCCAGGTCAGATTCCGGTGGTGAAGACCGGTAAGTAAGCGATCGAGACGATGTACTGATGAATGAATGAGCTGACGCAGCGTCGTCAAAGTAGCGGGCAGATGGGGCAATACTCCGCGTAGGTGACTCGTTTCCAAGCCTTTCGTAGCCTTTGTGGTTCCTAGGTTTCTCAGGACTCTCACTCCGTGCTCTCTTGGCAAATTTACTTGCCGGGTGTAGTCCCCGTGCTCGCACTGGTGAAGCTTGTCGTTCACTATTAACCACGCTTGAATACCCGTCGGTAAATCCCTTTGCCTTTGCTCGTTCAACGAGTTCCTTCTGTCTAGTTATCCGCTCGTGGGACCGTAGGGGCGCCCGGAGAGTTTGCAAATGCAGCCGGCGTAGGTGGCGGAGCGTGCCCTTGGATATGGGGGAGTCGGGAAGGGATAAACTAGGTGATGTCGAGAAGAGGGTAGGCGATGGGGTGGAGTTTCCGCTGGACTGGGTGGTGGTGGTGGTAACTATAGATAATTGAGATTCCCGAGGTAGCGGGAGGCCGGTATAATGGGGGGCTGAGAGATCAGGACGGTATATATTGTAGGGAGACGGCGCGCAATTCTCAATGTCTTCGTCTTTGAAGCGATCAGGGTGTATGCTTGTCCTGGATGTGTTGGTTGAGATTGTTGAATATGTTGTAATAGAATTGGTCTGCCGCCCAGCGCCAGTGTTGTTGATATAGTTTCCAGTAGGAGTAAATCCGAAATCTAGTTGTCTATATGCGTACGCTTCTTCGTCATCCACCGTATTCTTGTTATTCCAAGACGAAAACATCATGAAATTCTCCCCAAAGCACAAGCTCTGGGCCTCCCCTCTCTATAATTCCCTGGGTGTCTGTCTATCCGTATTCTGGGGCGTGTCTCTATCCAAGGAGACTCCCAGAACCCTCGTCGCGCTTGATGTGGGGCGTTGGTTGAAAAAAAGGCAACAGGGGTTTGTGCAGGTGGGAGTGAAGTTGCGAGAGAGGGTAGGTGCGGATTGGGGGGGCAAGTGCAATTGGATTTGGGTGGTATTCGCGTTGCAACTGTGAAGGTACGGGACTTCGTGGGTAGATGCGCAGCGATTAGGAAGCTACGAAGGGAGGCAAGATATTGATTCAGCAGTGGTGATATTGTGGATTGGTTTTGTTTAGATGGGACAGCAGCAGGAAAGGAAACAAGAGCCTGTCAAGGAGAAACGGTGAGAAGGGCAGACAGACCAAAATACCAAGATTAACCAGATTTGTGCGGTTCGATATGCAGACTTAGTGCCACACAGCAGATGCGGTATATGATCTTATGCGCTATCAATGAGAAACCGGACCCGACTGAACTGCCAAGTTAATCTCACAAAGAAATAACAACAAAAATACTATTAGTTGACCTATTTCCTTCTGTTTTAATTCGTTAGCAACTCATCTTCCGCTTGTTATCCGTGCCTTATTGCCATTTTGCACAGACTCCTAGCATTGGCCTCCTCACCCTGCCCCCAATTGACGTCGCAGCAACCCATCCTCCACAACAAGCTGTGCCGTTGACATGAAAATATAGGATTCCCTTGTTGTGGATGTCTCGAGCATTTGCCATCCCGCATCGGCCGTGGTTACAATATCGAAAGGGAAGTGATATAGATAAACAAGGTAACAGATGACGAGAACGAGACGAGGCGAAATGAAGCGAAGCGAGGAGATTTTTATTCTGATGGAGGGTCCTGCTTGGATGGGTTGAGTTGGATGATGAAAATCATTACAGAAATAGCATATCTTCCTGTCATCCTCAATGTCTGGATACAAAGCCATGGCATCGTCTGTAGTTCGAAACCAGAACAGGCCAATCTCAAGTTTGAAAACAAACAGGGACCGATAGGGCCAGCAAAGTGAAGCTCTCCGCCGAACTGTGCTCCTCCTCACCGCCCAGGACCCTAGATCTAATCTGAGACTTCAGATCCTATCCTTGTATTTTAACAAGACATAGAATAATGGAAGCTCGAATCCGCTTCCAGGGTGAGAAGACAACGCCAGCCAAGAAGTTAAAGGTGACAAGATTAAGCCCACAAGCAAACAACACGAAAAGGCATCCAATAAGTCCATCTAGGTTCTCCTCTTATAAACGGACTGATTGATTCGCCTCGTCACCAACTAAGCATGCTTATACTTATTAGTGCAACCCAACAACCATCCACCAAGTCAAACACAGCCTGTTCCTGTTCCTTTTGCTATTCCCAAGCCAACTCAACTTGCAAAGAATAACAAGCACAGCCCCACTGGCCATGTACCAAAAATAATATAGCAATTAAATGCAAAGAATAAGATGAGAAAATCCGGCATAAAAATAACGCAAACTCATTTGCCGCGTTGTCGGCTCATCGGCCTCTACCTGCCTTGTAATGTCTTGTCTTGACCTGATTTGTCTCAACTTGTCTTTGTTTTTATCCTGCCTTTCCTTGTCCACCTCTCCATCTGATCGACGTCATCATCCAGATGAATCCACTTGGTCGCCATCCTTTTTGCTAGTCGGCGTCATTCCCCCGTCACTTGCACCCTGCATGACAAGCAAGCTACCAAATAGAGCCAAAGGAATCTTGAGGAGGCGGCGAAAGTTGAAGGGGAAGCGTTTCCTTTTTTTTAAAAAAGAAAAAAAAGAAAAGAAGGGTTT
The DNA here is from genome assembly GCA_001640685.1 of Catunica adiposa. Classification (NCBI taxonomy): domain Eukaryota; kingdom Fungi; phylum Ascomycota; class Sordariomycetes; order Microascales; family Ceratocystidaceae; genus Catunica; species Catunica adiposa. Next base: position 45,027 of record LXGU01000125.1, read on the forward strand.
TGTGTATCTTTTTTATGCGTATGTGTGTGCGTGTACGTGTACACGGCCGATGGGCTTTTGAAAGGCGGCGGTGGGTTGCGCGAGTTTGGGCGGAATAGTGTAACAGGGCAGGGGATGATGAAAAAGTGGATTGAATAGGAGATAGACGAGGAGGCTCATTAACTTACCGAGCTGAAAAAGAAATGGATTATGGTGAAGACGATAGCTTGCTGATTGATTGATTGATTGATTGATGATAATAAGTTGGGTCAAGATAATGGCAATTCTTTCACACATAATTGAGAGAAACAGAACGAGAAACGTCATTCAAACTCACCTTCCTGTCAACATAATTATACCAGCCAATTCATCCTCCCTTCCAGAAAGAACACCATACACTTGACACTGGAATGTAGCTCAATATATCCTCCGTTGCTAGGCATCACAAGCCAACTACTGGAATGCCATTTCTATACACCGATAACCCTCGTTGTTGGCTGTATTAACCCTATTAATGAACGCTGTCAATTAGCCATTATCTGCGCTTAACTTGTGTAACCGATATCTCTTCATGTCAAAATCCCATATATCTACGCCTCAATGTCTTTGAATCCCGCCAAACATGCCCGCGGGGAGATATTTGGGAAGGTGGAACTAGGATTAGAAGTGAGACATGAAAAAAAATGGTAATACAATGGCACTGACAGAGACAAGAAGGAATATATGGCTTGAAATTGATGAAATAAAAAAGCAAACAACTAAATGGATATTAAAACTGACGAAACTAAACAAGACGACGTAAACAATCAATAGAAAACACACCACATAAACAAACTCTCTGACCTTCCAATGCTTAAGCTTCAACTCCACTTCTCCTCCCTCGCCTAGATGCTCGCCCGGATCCCAGTCTTCCCTTCCACAATCCCCTTCCCATTCCCCACAAACAAACTCTTGCTCTTCACCATCGCCACGACCCAACTCCATACTTTAAACCCTCCAACCTGTCCCGTCCCCGAGTTCTTCCCTAGACTAATGAATGCCATGGGCTTCAAGTCAACGTGGTATTCCTTCAAGGCCGACTGTCCCTGCAAAACGATATCCAGGTTCATGGCCAAGTGGGCGACCTGAGGGTCGATACGCGTGGCTTGTTTGGCCTCGAGTGCGGCGACGTCACCAGCGGACCAGATGGTGGGGGATACTTCGGTTTGGAATGTGGTCTTGACTTTGACGTATCCCTTATCATCAACAAACTTGTCCTGTAAAAACGCACTGTTGGGCTTAGAGCCAAAGGCTGGAATGTAGACATCAGCCTTGATAGCTGTCCCATTGTCAAGCTTCACCTCACCATCGCTGTAGCTAGCCACCTTGGCATCCTTGACAATGTTGACGCCCTGGGAAAGCAGGGTGCTCGTCCCTGATTTCCGGACAGAATCGGAGAATCCAGGGAGGACAAAGGAATCACGGATAACAAGAGTGACTGACTTGGCCTTTCCATATTTCGTCGCGATCTCTGCAACGGTCTCAGCCCCAGTTGCGCCACCACCGGCAACAACGATGTCCTTGGCAGAGTCAATCTTCTTCTGAATATCATGAAGGGCTTCAACAGTCGCTTCATATCCCGAGTCAAAAGTGCGAAACGGAAAGTCTGAATTCTCCTTTGCGCCAGTCGCGATAACTAGCTGGTCATACCCAACCGTCTCCTCCTCCCCATTCAACCTCTTCACTCTAACTGTCTTTTCTTCATCATTGACGCCCGCTGCGACACCCCCAATATACTCAAACGCTGCACCATACTTTTCAAAGCCCGGGAGGAAGTCGTTGAAGATTTGCTCATCGGCTAGTTCGCCGGGGATGACAGCGCGGACAGTAGCAAAGTTCCAATAAAGGTAATGGGAGGGGGAGATGATGGTGACTTTGAGGGTGGGGACATGGGGGAGGGTGTGCTTGAGGAGTTTGTGGGCGGTAGTGAGGGCGATGAAGGAGCCGCCGAGGATGACGACGTGGGCCATGGTAGGTGGTTCTTGATTATCAAATGGAGAAGAGAGGTGATGATAGAAGCCTAAATGTATAAAATGCTTGATGGCGGTAAGAATCGTAGATCTGATGGAACGAATTGAAAACAAAAGATCAGGGCGATCTTGATTTATATTATGGAAAAAGCCTAAACAAACAAAATCTCAAGCCCAAATAACCTTAAAAATCTCCATTAATAATAGCCAAAGCTTCCCTCATCACCGACCCCCTCTCAGTCCCCCCGGACCTCCGCCTTCTTATTTCAACTCCTACCCAAAACCAACCAAAGCCAACCCAACCAACCATCCGGCAAACCCTGCATATGTGTGCCTTCCTCCAAGCTGAAAAATCAACAAACAAATAACAATCAGGAACAACAAGAGAAACAAGACACGTGAAAGCTCAGCATTCACCACATACGAAGTCACCCATATTCGATAGTATGTACATGATCACACCCACTCTAATCTTACTAATGCCCGCGCGCCTCCCCTTGAAAGCCTCCGAAGTCCTTCTCATCTGACAAACCGCCCAATGCATGTAAATAGGCACCAGTTTATAGAGAAATGGATCCCAGTAATTTGGCGGAAGTCCGCGGTCGGGATTTCTAAATCGTGGAATATTTATTAAGCCGAGTGCATCAGGCTTGTTTTCCAAGTTTGTATTGTTTTCATTTCATATCTTATCCAACTTTTTCTTTCAGCATACAAAACGTCATACATTGAAGATGTCTGCTCTATCGAGATCATTGTTCCTATCGATATACACCCTTGAACCCTACTCATATTGATAGCGTCTACCGACTGTTTACATAATCAAGGCTCACCTACCTACTATTATACAACATTGGATCCAGCATTCACAGATTTTCACATGAGAATCAAGGCAATACATTGGATACAAAAAATATTTAAACTAAATTTCCCAAAACAAACTCTATGCCTATATATCATAACAATGCAAATACAAAAAGAAACGAATTCCCCGTCATAATAACCTCTGGTGTTCCCCGGGTATGTAGCCCTCGGGTCTTCTTTAGGCGGGCAGCACTCTCTTCTCCTCCTTGGGGCCATTCATAACCCCCACAATCTTCTCTGTTACTCTAGCCGCCCAGGGATCCACATATCCTGTCCAGAACCACGCACCAACATAGTTGATTGGAATCCAGAAGACCAAGCAGACCATGAGCCAGCCGTGTCCCGGGTACTCCAGTGTCCCAGGTGTCTCATTGCCATCGGCATCGGTGATGTTATCAGGGGTGAAAGGTCCGTACAAAAGCCAAGCAAGGACAGTGCGCATAAAGAATCCGTGAAGAAGATAGACGGCAAAGGACATGCGACCGAGCCAAAGGAAGAATCGGTTAGACAAGAGGTCCCGGAGCCCGGGAGCAAAGTGAAGAGACAGGACCAAAAAGCACAGGCCAATGGTGGAAGAAAAGCGGTGGAGTTCGGCGCCCTCGGGGGTGATGGAGCTGTAGAAGTTGGCCATGTTCGTAGACCAAGATGCGTTTTGCCATTCGCCTTCGGGCAAGGAACCTAGGTAAAAGGCCAACGGGAACAGCACAGCCGAGAGAATGCGACCAATACCCCGGTTCTTGTTGACGAATTCGTTGGCGGAGGGGTGGTTTTGAAGATCGGACATGAAGGCGCCGAAAAATGTAGGCATACCAAAAGCAGTGTCACCGCAGCACCAGAAGAAGACAAACATGGTAAGCGAAGAAATCATGCGCCATTTGGGCTGCATATGCGCACTCCCAAGCATAAAGGCGTAAATCCACATAGAGCAATGAAGCAACGGCAGCAGCGTCCACTGGTTGGGCTCGTAAATGTTAGCTCCCCGGGTCCAGGTAGTCACCAAGTTAGTGGCTAAGCTTCCAATGGCATCACCCAGGTATGGAGTTGGTTCAGGCGCGGTGTTGCGCAGCCAGATGCTCGTGCAATGCCTGGTGACACTGAACACTCCAAATTGAGCAAAGAACCAAAAGATCAGAGTTGATAATGACGTCGGCAAGATTAATCTTGGGATTCTCCTCAATGCACTCTTCCCCATGCTGGTAAAGGCCGCCTCCTGGCTCCCCTGCCTGGACAGGCGGATAGGCTTCAAGGCACAGACATAGCCAGTAACAAAGGCGAAAATTGCGACTCCCAAACGTCCTTGGAATAGTACACGAATCATGGGTAGCTGGAGGAGGCGCGGCGGAGTTTCGGGTGAGTCGGCGGGGGCGAATAGAGACCCATCAAAGGCGCGGGCAATGTGTGTGACGACGACAGAGAATGAGGCGATACCACGGAGGCCCTGGGTGAGTTACAGGTTAGTTAGCTGTTAGAACAGAGCCCGGGGAATAATGTTGACATGTTCAACTAATTACGTAGGGACCGTGCAGTTGTGGGTAGAGGGTGGTGAGTAGTGGAGTGGAGTTTTGTTTCATCAACTTACATCAACCCATTTGACGTTTCCTTCCGCACCAATAGCCATTTTGGGCAAATTGGTGATTTTAAGTAAGACAAGAGAGTAGTATTATTGTTGATAATATCTCGTCGTCCAGGGGAGAAAAGAGAACAAAGGCGAAAAGAGGAAATAAAGAAAAGAGGCCAAAGATATAACAGTAGTTTTCTGAGTCGTCTTCTCAGTGCTCTTATCAGCAGACTGGTGGTCTCTGTTGTGTATATACACGCTCGTGGGTGGTGTGGTTGGCAATACGAGAAACTAGACAAAGAAACAGTAATGCTAGAGGCTACGTTGACTCCTTCCTCTTTTTGTTAAGAATTTGTAATATGTGAGACGGGTGCGAAAGTCTCTTCTCAATCCAGACTTGTCTCGTGTGACTGTGTAAACACAAGCAAGCCAATAAAGCCCAAACGATAGAAACCAGACAAGTGGAGGTAAGGCCAAGGAGATAAATAAATGAATAGGTGAATGGAGGCCTTATCTTAAATTTTCTTGAAGTCAGAGATATGCGAGTAAATAAATGAATAAAAATTGACTTTAAGAAAGAAAAAAAGAAGAAGAAAAGAAGGGAACCAAATAAGAAGCCTCGTATAAGGAATATTATTGGGTGTAAACAAATCGGATTGCTGGTTATCCGCTGGTAAAAGGCTCAAGATGTCGAAATATGGCCGTCACTGGGTCTTGGCAAGAAATAGGATTTCCCATATAAGTGGGGATTGCTTTCTAGTCCGTCGTGGTTAGCTGACCTCGGGATCTCAGCTCGGGATCTCAGGGAAAGAGAAGCGTAATGCTGGAATGGAGCGGGAGAATATTGGTGTAAGAAAAGAGTTGAGAAGTCGATGGTACAAAAGGGAGAAGGCAAAAAAGAAAATAGGGAAGAGGAAGAATGAATAAAACTAAGATCCAATAATCGTGGAGCGATAACGAGAAACTGATATTGGAGTTGATGAGGTGAGGTGAAACTATGCGGAGGAGAAAAGAATGGACCTCCTATTTGAAGGACCGGAACAAAAGAGTATGGATATGGGACTGAGATATATTGCTATTGAACCCAAGCGCATAAAGCCAAGAATAAACGAATAAATGGATATCTGATTCTGGCCAGATACAAGCCTGCAGTCTTGGAGAGTTGGAGTGCTGGAAGCTTGCAGTCTTCGTATGTTGGTACACGATATCTCTCGCTAGTCAGAATTATCGAGCTTCCAAATCCGGTCACAAGTTCACTATCTAGTTCACAAGCCCCGGAAGCGATAGCCGCCGTAAGCAAGGTTGTAAATAACGTTTATGTGACTTTCAGAGTGTATGCGGGATGCAACCGCAAGTATCAGCTAGTAAAGACGAGAAAGGAAGGCCAGAAATATAACAGAACTATTGTCTGGTCTGTTGTTATTGGATAATAGATCGTGGGTAGTGTATAGTGAGAGAAAAAGTAATAATATCAAGTGAGAGTATCTGTTTTTAGAACAGAAAAAGAGAGAAGAACAGGACCACCAGCTCGTTAAGAAGAACTGCGGACGGTTCCTCATTTATGAAAACGAAATCCCGATGGCGAGCCAAGACATTCCAGTCTGAGAAGACTATATAAAATTATAAAATACGTGGAATAATCTACCATTAAAGGACAATCTCCCCGTGACACAATAGCCTTGCGCCCTCTCTTGGCTTGCATCCAACCCAGGCCACCTTGATTTTGATTATAGTCACTTGGTATGATGAAGGCTTCTTGGCCCGCCCTTAGTTTTGGTGATGGAAATGATGACGATCGCTAGTGTGGGTCGCAGATCGTAGGCTAAGTTTGGGATGGCGAGAAAAGTGTAGTCAGGGGAGGGAAGGAGGAAAGGACTTGTAGAGGTATATGAAGAAGCAGGTGTATATGTTTGGGGTCAGGATCTAGACAGGAGAATGGGGTAATATTGGAGGCGTGCCGATGCTTGGATGCTTGGATGCTTGGATGCACAGAATGGTAGGAGATGAATTTCCAACGCTTGGCTTTCCAACCCCATTTACTGCAAAGCCTTGGCTTCTTGGGTTTCCATAAACATCACCAGGACGGCTACCCGGCATCCCAGTTAAGGGCCAAGCCCGTTATTATACTATGTGGGTCGTATCAACGGGAGAAAAAAAAATACAAGGGTATACGTAAGTCCTCGTCGTCGCCCATATTCATCTTCGATGGATACTCTTCTAAAACGGATGGTTGGACGTGCTGGTTTGATGTGTGTCAAAGGCTGATCAATCAGGAGGTTGTGAGTTTATTAGTGCAATATAACAATATTTATATTTTGGTACTTATGTTGATACTGTATACACCGCAAATTATATAGTATGGCAATGCTATGGGTGATTTTCAGGTTGGTAGAGGCTATAAAGGTTAGTGAAATTAAGGTCTCCCTTGGAGGCTATGAGAACATGCCAATCGCAAAGTGGGTCAAGGTTTGGTGGAAAAAAAAAAGAGAGAAAATAAATAAACGTGGATAAATATTATATGTGTATATGTATTATTTTACGCCTATAGTTAGCATTAACATACACACATACACACATACACAAGTATAAAAACTCCACATAACACTTTATTTGTATATCTTCGTACAAAATCATTCCCCAAGTACAGCTCGTAAATCCGTCTGCGTCCGTCCAAACTGACATGCGCTCCTAAAAGCAAAAAATAAAAATAATAAAAAATAATAAAAAATTACCCTAAAATATCTGTGTATTCGCCATCATCTTGGTCAACCCCACAATCCCTATTCGCTAAATACAGCTCACTTCAGCTCACGCCCACCCAAAGTACTCATATGTCGTCAACACAGCCTTTATTCTCATAAGCGCCACAAGGACCCTCCCGGACCCTTCCATACGACGGATACGCACTCCGCAGTTCTTACAATTATCCCGTCTTAAAACAATCAAATAAACAATACGGTAAATACTGGTGGGAATACCGGCTTTGCTTATTTGAGGTCGGGCTTTCTTTAGCTGGCTTTCTTTAGCTGGCTGCTTTCGCTCTTTCGTAAGTCGAGCTAAGAGGGCCATTAGGCTTGTTTTTGAAAACAACTACGTAATTGCACGAGTCAGCTGGACTCCAGGAATCCATGGGGCTGCGGTAGCAAAAACAAATGTGGAATGTAGAATGGTGCTAGGAATATAGTAAGGGATATGGGCGGGTCAAGGTGGATGAGGATTAGCATAAGTCATTGGCTAGTGATAGGAGCAATAACCCGAACAATCCGCGTGAACACAAGCTATTCTTGTCCTTCAATCACTGGATTCTGCCACCCTCTGACACTTCGAGCTAACCAAAGAAGTTAATTCCTCATGTCCCGTCAACTTATACATCCCACATCTCCATCCCACCTTAACATCTTAATATACTGATCCCAAACATGAAACTTCCAATCCCATCTGATCTACATTTCCCAATCTCCCCTGAATGTAAAATATCCGCATCCATTCTTCTAGCTGCCAGATCCCAACTTAATCCATCATCCACTCAACTCCGCTCGGTCCTCCGGCACCACCGCCAAGAATTCGCCCGCTCCACATGTTTCGCATCATGCAGGCCAGCGAAAAACTACGGGAGCGTGGATGACTAATCCTACACAACATGCAGTTGGTCTCAAACCAGTAATGGAAAATGTAAGCGACGGGTAGTTGAATGGATAGTTTGATTCATTAATTGATTGATTAATTTACATCTACTAAGCTTATGAAGAGTATATGACGCTAGACTTCCACAAATCGTTCTCAGACAGAGTGTACGGTTTTTTTTTTTTTTTGATTGATTGATTGATTCATTTAGTTACATCTGTTAATATCGAGATGATTATGGGACGCTAGATTTCCATCATTGGTTACCGGAGAGGGTGTAAGGCCGTCTGCTTTGACTATATAAGAGCTTTCCGCAAGCGGAAGACCATAGTCCGAAGACTCCCGTATCTCAGACAAGCCTGTATGCTGCTCCCAACTCACATATTAAAATTGATCAGCTATATAAATATAAGAAAAGAAAAAGAAAAGGAATTCAAGCAAACACCAAAAGCCAAAAGCCAAAAACCAGACTTATCAGGCTTTATAAAGCTAAGTGCAAACCTTAAACCAGCTTCACTTGGATTCAAGCTTCTCGGCTAGGTATACGCAGGAGGTACCTTTCAGCAATAGCTTCTTGACGAAGAACTCGCCGAATTCCTTGACATTGCCAGGACAGCACTAAGGGTGAGTTGGTGTTTTGGGCCGCCTACAATCTGGGATTTAGCAGTGGAGAACGGCGTCTTCATGTTTGAATCGGAGATGGTAATCTTTATCATCGTGGCCGGAGCGAGCAGCTAGCACCCGAGCAACTATACCCCGCGCTAGACCCTTAATTCATTTGAAATTCCTGATCTCGGGTAGCGTAAAAGGGTTATTTAGGCATTTGGCTGGCTCCTTCAGCTGTTTCTTCATTCACGCTTAGAATTCCTCATTGCGTATTTTGTTCTTCTAGCGGTGTGTTACAGACAGCGATATGTTTGGGTAGTTAATGGGGACTAACGACTTCTCCCTTCGCCACTCGTCCTTAGCTAGGACGTCCGCAACTTCGTTTCCTTCGACCTCGCAGTGCCCAAGCACCCAATGAACTGCCCCGTATGGGACATCTGATCCAACATAAGAGCGGCCTCCTAACCATGTTCTAAGAATAGTTCTGTCTCTGTCAACCGCTAGTTGGGACGTGCCAATATTCATTAACCGCTTGCGTATACGTTTGCTTTGCTCGATTTATTGGTTGATTGGTTTTATTGGTTTACGTCTACATATGTCTACATATAGTCGGTGGGGCTCTGCTTGATTTGATTTGATTTGATTTATTTAAGTTACGTCAACTACAATTTAACTAAACAATGTGACGCCGGATTCCCACAAGTGGTTACCGGAGGGAGTGTAAGGCCATCCACTCTGCCTATATAAAAACCTTCCCTCAGCTGGCGACCGCAGTCCTAGAACTCACGTACCCCAGGCAAAGCCTGTGTGCTGCTTCCAGCTAATATATAACAACCCAAACCGCAAAAAGAAAAGAAAAAGAAAAAGGACTTCTACAAATCCAACACTAAATTCATCAGCCATCAACTGGTGGGCCTCTGCCCGGTGCAGAAAATTTGTATATAGTCTGTTATTAGATATAGTCCTCCATCAACAACCAGCCTTCATAGCTCAGTTGGCAGAGCGCGACACTAGTAATGTCGAGGTCAGCGGTTCAAATCCGCTTGAAGGCAATTCTTTTTAATGAAGTACATTACTTTAACCCGATATTACCCGTAAATAGGATTGTAACCCTTATATACATTGTTGTCTTTTTTTTCAACTCTAGCAAGATTGCGGTCTTAAATGGATTGATATAGTTGTAAGGATTCAGTTCGTCGGCAACATGTCATTCAATAGCAAGACGCAGATTTTCATGGGGTTGAGCCAAGGTTAGTACGGGATGATGCTGAATTCCAATGCTTAATGATAGTTAACCAATTATAATCAAACCCAGATCGATCAATTTAGCCCCCTATACTGTAAGTACTTTCCCTTTTTACTCTCTTTTCTCTCCTTCAATTTTCCCTCTTTATCTCTGTGCAACCCATCACCACCACCCTCGATCATCACCAATTGTCCACCCCGAATCACCCCATGTACCGATATCCGGCATCCAATAATTGTCATTTTGTGACATCCCGTAGTACCACCCGGTATATTAGGGTGACTGGAGCAGGATCGAGCGTGCGATGCTTCAACGGGGTTGAGGAAAGGATGTTGGTGACTGTTGCGGGTGGGGCGGGATGACGAAGTAATTGCCGTGTTGGTCGGGGTATTGTTTTGGTAGGCCTTGGGGGGATGTGCTTGCGATTGGTGGGGTTGAGTCACTTTGTGGGAGATGAAGACTCTTCTTGGAATCTTGACTCAACATCTAAACAACCATCATTTACAACACTGGTGTTTATATTTGTCCTACGCTCTGAGCATTTGCATATAAACAAACCACTACCTACTACCTACTACCTATAACCCGATTCTTATTATTGATTATGACTGACAGTAAATCCTAGTCAAAACAGCTTATATCTTGACTCGGACACTATCCATCTTATTAACTGCTAATAGTCCTCTTTTAACTCTTATCCCCTTCACTTCCTCCCCACCCCTCCTCCCATCTACACCATGTCCCTCTCCCACCGCGCCGAGGCCGTCTCGTGTAAGACTCCTCTGACTAAGATATGGGAAGTCATCGCTGATGTCTGGCATCCGACAACCAACCCCACTGGATACATCTCCCTCGGGGTCGCTGAGAATACCCTTCTGCACCATCGCCTCTCTGAGAAGCTCCCCATCCCCTCCGAGATTGATTATCACAACTTTACTTATGGTGATGGACCTTCGGGCTCCAAAACGGTTAAGGCAGCCATTGCACATTTCTTGAACAGAAAGCATAAGCCGATTGTCCCTGTAACACCGGAGCATATTGCGGTGACGAATGGGTGTTCAGCGGCGATTGAGTCTTTAAGTTGGGCACTGGCGAATGAGGATGATGTTTGGCTGTTGGGCCAGCCATACTATGGAACCTTTGTTCCAGATTTGACGCTGAGGATGAGAACACAATTGCGGGCGGTTTCATTTGGTTCTGTCGATCCATTCTCTATCGATGCTGTCAAGGCGTATGAAGACGCCATTCTCGATTGCCAGGGAAAGGGTCAGCGGGTCGCTGCCATGATGGTGTGCAATCCGCATAATCCACTAGGTCGCTGCTACTCACGCGCTACTCTCATTGGCCTCATGAAACTCTGTGACAAGTACAAGGTTCATATGGTTGTAGATGAGCTTTACGCTTTTTCTACCTGGAAAAACACAGTCGATCAGGAGGCTAAGGAGAGCCACGAGTTTCTTTCAGCGTTGGCAATTCCAACCGATGGTGTGATGGATGCAAAGCTGCTTCACGTGCTTTGGGGGATGTCGAAGGACTTTGGTGCCAACGGTATCCGCGTGGGCGTCATCATAGATCAACACAACGAGAAGTTGCGTCTGGCTTTGAACTCAACCTCACTCTATGGGTCGGTTTCGTCGCTGGCGACAATGTTGACACAGAAGGTGCTGGGCGATGATGAGTGGGTTGATGCGTACATTGCCGAGAACAGCCGGAAGTTAGGTGAGCGGCATGCGCTGGTGGCGAAGTGGGCGACGGATAATGGAATCGAGTATACGCGGGGGGCCAACGCAGGGTTCTTCATCTGGGTGAAGTTGGGCGAAGTGTATGCACAGAATCATCCGGGACGGAGCTTAGAGGTAGATATGAACGAGGAGATCACGGACAAGCTGTTGGGGAACAAGGTGTTTTTGGCGAGTGGTGGGAACTTTGGTGCGGAAGAGGAGGGGTGGTACCGGGTTATCTTCGCGTTGGACGACGAGTTCCTAAGGGAGGGGTTACGGAGGGTGTTGGCAACAGTGAAGGGAGAGAGTATCTGAGAGAAGGGTTTGAAGGCAGATTTACACAAGTGAATATTATTTAGGGTATATCTACAAGAATAAAACTGGTTTTTGTTCATGGATAACGAATCCCGTAGTACATTAGCTGTGGCTATTTATCAGTTGTTTGGTTTCTTATGATCGGGGATTCCGATGCGATATATAATGCGAACGAGGTCGCAGTCGGCTAGGAATTTGAGTTGTAAGGCTGTATCTATGAAGCAGTTTAAGCAGTGCACAGATCTTTGATTAGGTTAGCGCAGCCTGGGGCTGGTCATTCCAGGTTTTATTGGTGTTGTTTTGGCTATCGATTGAATGAGATGGATGGAATGGATGCAACGCGGTCAGACCTGGTACTCAGCTTATGTTTTGGCCAAGTTGTATGGGGATTTCAAGAACGCCCGACGCCCGGTGAGATATGTGGGAAGAAGGGCTAAGCTGAAGAGGGATGAGCTAGGATGGGATGAGGATGTATTTAGGTGAGATTTTGGGACTTTGTTCGATTTTTATTCTAGAATTGTGGCGTTTTAAGTTTGGGGATTAAAATTTTTTCTATCCTTTATGTATAGAACTTTCGTCTTGGATGATTGTTTACTTGCTGGTGTTGATGACGATCTATCAATTTGGGGCAACAGGCGTTGATTAAAGGCTATCGTCAAGATACATTCTTTTATTTCCTTGTTTTGGCATTATCTTGCTCAAGCATCCAACAATAATCTAACTAACTAGATACGTTCATATGTTCCTGCAGGGTCGATTTTCCCGTTTCACATAGAGACAGGATACGACAATAGTCTGCATCCAACACATGGCAAAATAATATCCGCTGGGTCAAGCATAATACAATAATAAATCACGACCAATCCAACAATTCATCTATTATATTATTTCATTGTTTCCTTTTGTTCGCTTATATTTTCTTCTTTCCTTCGCTTCCTTCTTCCTTCTTTATTCGGGCATCTATTTATATTTCATCCCACCTTCCAAATTCCCCCCTCCCCCCAGTCGACCTTCCCTTCCGACCTCCTTCCTTTGGCCGTCTTTCTCTCTTGACGGTGATCACTACGCGCCAATCACGTGACGCAAATTTCCTACTTTTATTTTTTATGATATAACGACTTCACCTGACTTGACTTGACTTTCCTTCTTTTACACACATGCCCCGCCTCCAATTCCGCCTTCCTACCCTTTCCCGCTCGCGCTCCCGGCATCCGTCGCCGCACCCCCCGTTGCCTCCGTCCTTCCAATTATTTCCATATTTGCCATTGGAATTACAGGATTATATCTGGTATTTGGCGTTGCCGGAGGCGCGGAGGGTTGGGAATGGAGTTTACCATGTCACGTTGATACGGACGACGAAGGGGGAAGAGGAAGGATGGGAGGATGACGTGGAGGAGGGAGATAATGATGGGGCTATGACCGCGGATAGAAAAAGGAAGAAGGCGGAGATGAGGTTCTATTTAAGGAGGGATGGCCCGGAGAGGATGAAGACGGGTAGGGATGATGCGGAGTCTTCTTTGCTGAACGTTAAACTAGCTTGTCGGCGCGGCTACGCTACGGCAATGAGGACCCGCGGACTCAAGATATTGCGCCCGACAGTCCCGGTCCGCCTTGTTGAGTCCCGTCACTCGGCATATTCCCTCGACGCCCGCACAGTCGATGGAGCCACCGACCTTGTTGTCCTTGAACAAGGTTGGCAACGACCGTGTAGTTTGATGGCCCGAGGTGTTGCTGGCGGGGGTTTCGGCTGGCTGCATTGTCTGGAGGGGGTTCGGCGCATTAGAAAATTGGCAGTGATGTGGCCAGGGCCGCAAGCGGACAAGGGGATATTCCACAGGTCGGGGACAATCACGAGTGTTCTGGGTGTCTGGAGTGGCCTGGATTGCTTTTATGTTGTTGTGCGGCCGGAGTTTCTACGGCGGTGTCGGTATCCGAGGGACCATGAGGGGAAAGGGGTGACGGCGGCGGCCCGTGAACGGTATTTTGAGGAGTGCAGGAGGCAAGGGGAGGACGGGACAGAGTGGGTGACTGAGGGGAGAATTTATAGGGAGGTGCCGATAAGTGTAGTGGAGGGGGCGGGTGAGTGTTGGAGAGCGGTGGAGGTTGTTGTAGAGGCACAGGGAGAGATGTGGAGGTGGGCGGAGTTGGCGAGGAATCAGGGGGTGGAGAGGGGGTGGGCGAGGTGCAGGGTCGTGAGTTGGGAGGAGAGGGGAGGAGAAGTGAGGGGTTGGGCCAGAGGATTTGGATGATGTATTTATTTATTGAAGTTTGTTTGGCTGGTTGGCTTTTGTCTTGTTTGTTTATTGAGATATCCAGTTTGCATTTATATATTTATATATTTATATCTATTGAAGTTTTGAATCCAAGATCACTCCTAGTTTCCTCCCTACTCCTCCCCCTCTTCCTCCGGCAATCCAAGTTCCCAACCTTCAACTTCACTTCCTTCCCCCCCAGCCGCCTGGACACTAATAATGCCACCCCCCGGATAAACTCTCCCTGTCACTGCCGTACGATCACCAGCGAAAACACTAATGATACTACCGTCAAAGATGACCCTCAGTTCTAAGGCCTCTGTGACACCACTCCGCGTGAACACGGCATGTGAAGCAGTCTCCGGGAATCTGCGGATGTCTGGGTGTGTTGATGAGCTAGAGCGGTCAATAGTAATGAGTGCTTTGGCGATGGAATATGTGATTGTTGCTGACAAGTTGTTGGGGAACTTGATGGTGACCGATGGGTCTGGTGATGTCTTTGTGAGATTGGGGAAAACAGCAAAGATCTCGAGAGCCCCGATTTCTGGAATATTCGAGAACTCATTAATGACATTCTTCCGCAACTTGCCAACTCTCTTACTAACCATCGCTCCTACCCCAATAACACCCCCCTCGACCACCTCGATATTCCCCATAGAGTTCAACTCCCCCACCAAACACCCGTCCACCCCTTCCCGCCCCCACAACTCGACCTTCCTTGGCAGCGAAAGAGCACCTGCCCACCCTTGATCTTTCTTCAGCTCTTCAGATAAATCCTCCTCGAGAATCCAACCAAACAGGACATTCTCATTTGTCTTTGGATCATGAAAGCCATTAGCTGCGTAAAAAGAGCCATAATCAAGTTCCCCAATAGCTCCCGGTACCAACGTAATACTCCCATCTTCTGTCTTCGACAGAGTTCCCGAAATGGTCATTTGCCCGTGTGTCGCCCGGAAGTCACCGCGAGTCTCAATATCCTCCTTGGTCGTTTTCACCCCCTCGGCCCCAGTGATGATCAGGGCACGGGTTATTGTCGTCCCATTGATGAGAATAGAGCTTGTCATGAAGTTTGTGACTTCCCAGTTGATACCGAGGTCTCGGCACATTGGGGTTTCCTTGGGCCTCTGATAGTTAACCCCAGGCGTTAATAACGGGCCAAGGTACTTCCACTCTTTAAGTGAGGAAGACACTGTATATAAAAACGACGTCGGCGAGACATTCCGGATACCA
The DNA here is from genome assembly GCA_001640685.1 of Catunica adiposa. Lineage (NCBI taxonomy): Eukaryota > Fungi > Ascomycota > Sordariomycetes > Microascales > Ceratocystidaceae > Catunica > Catunica adiposa. The sequence goes on from LXGU01000125.1 coordinate 60,428, forward strand.
CCCGACAACACGCCGAATAGAGTATCCCGCTGAACACCAAGAGCATCAGCAGCAAGTGGCCATACAGAAACATATGGATCTCTCCATCCCGTGACATCCAAATCCGGCGGCCCCAACTTCACCGGATTATCCGCATCCCTTTCAATCTCCACCCCATCCACAGTCCAACCCAAACTCACCCCCTCACTCTTGGGATACTCCTTCGAAAAATGAATTGGCAACCCATTGACACTCGTATAAACAACACCCGCCTTGCGCTCCCCTTCATCCTTCTCCTCCCCTACCACAAGACACCCCGTAAAGATCCCCTTCCGATCATACTCCTCCCTCGGCACCAAAGACGGTGTCTCTTTATGCTTCCATTTCAAAAGATCTCTGGAAACCGCCGTACCCCATGAGATATCTTCCCAGTGCGTCGCGTGTGGGTTCCATTGATACGACAAGGCGTAAAGATTTATGGACGGCAAATATCCGGGAGCGCACGGGTCATTGAGCCAGCCGGTTGGCGGCGTTAGGTGGCAGGTGGGTCTGTTTTTGGTCGACATTATGATGGTTGTGATAATTATGCATAAAGTTTATGATAAAAAATAAAAAATAAAAGATGGAAGTCACTAATTCAGGAAGGAGGTGATGTCAGAGCGGGGATTTTAAATGGAGTAGGGTTAATGCGGCACGGAGGGTTGGCGGAGATATGATAGGCCGTGTTATCTGAAGTGGGCTTCACTGGACTCGATGGGACTCGGCTCAACTTTGACTCTTTTTTCATCGTATCTATCAAGATATACCATACATAATGTAACTCCATTTTACCCAGTCCAATCCAATTCAATCTAATCCAATCCCAAAACAAAGAAATAAGCATGCATATATACGTGCCAGTCTACTCCAGACACCATCTTCTTCCTCTCTATGCCAACCCTTCAACTTCCTGTGGCCCCAGCCACTGCTCCGCTTACCGCCCCGTCGTCGCCAGGTTATACAGGCTAATATCATCCCGATCCCTCACTTTCGCCGCATCACTCCCCGGTGTCTGCGGCTCCGTGTTCCCCTCTGGCACAACGCCACTCATATTCGTCCCATTTGTCGTCCCACTCGTCGCCTGCGCCATCTTCTCAATCTTGGCCTCCATGATATCTCCTCTCGCCTCCTCCAATCTCTCAAAGTACCCAGCGGGGATGTCCGTAACGTACTTCCCATTGAACACACCAACCTCGAATTGCTTCGGGCCGTGCTCGGGGGACGCCTCAGCGCACGCGGCAATGAGGTCAGTGAGCGATTGGTAGATGACAGCGTCGGCACCGATTGCGGTGGCGATTTCGGGTAGGGTGCGGTTGGTGGCGACCAGCTCTTTGGGGGAGGCAAGGTCGATGCCATAAATGTGGGGGTTGGAGATCTCGGGGGCGCAGGAAGCAAAAATTACCTTGCGGGCACCAGCCTCACGGGCCATAGCAACCTAAGAAAGCAGCCAGTTAGTAAACAGAACAGACATCAGTTTACACCACACAAAATTTCCACTCAACTTACAATCTCCTTGGATGTGGTTCCGCGCACAATGGAGTCATCCACCAACAACACGCACTTTCCAGCAAACTCCTCGTCCACAGTTGACAGCTTGCGTCTCACTGACTTCTGTCTCGTCGCCTGGCTAGGCATAATGAACGTCCGGAACACATAGCGGTTCTTCACGAAGCCCTCAGCATACGTAATCCCCAAAGTCTCCGCAACACTCGCCGCCGACACCTTGGCCGTCTCGGGAACAGGGATGATAGCATCAATCTCCTTGACGCCCATTTCACCCATGACGGTTCTAATTCTCTCCGCAAGCTTGACACCCATGCGCTGGCGGGACGCGTAGACACCAATGCCGTCAATGACCGTATCAGGACGAGCAAAGTACACATATTCAAAGATATCAGGAGTGTAGGCCTTGGTGGGGGCGACCTGGTGGAACACGGGCTTCGCGCCCTTTCCGAAGAAGACAGCCTGACCAGGGAGAATATCCCGAATGTTCCGGAAACCCAGCTGTCTCAACGCAACCGATTCAGACGCAACCATGTAATCCATGGTCCCTGGGTTTGACTCCGAAGGTCTCTCGCCCATACACAATGGCCGAATACCATACGAATCCCTGAAAGCCAGAACTCCGAATCCGGCAATCATAGCAGTGCAAGCCCAGCCACCCTCAATCCGCTCGTACATTCTTCCAAGCGCCCGGAAGATATCCTCCGTGTTGACACGGGCCTTGCCAGTAATGTTCAGCTCGTTGGCAAAGATGTTGAGCATGAGTTCTGAGTCGGAATCTGTGTTGATGTGACGGTGGGCGACCTTGTCAAGGAAGGTGCGGAGCTCGGGGGCGTTGATAAGATTGCCGTTGTGCGCAAGGGCGAGACCGTAGGGAGAGTTGACATAGAAGGGCTGAGCTTCGGCGGAGGCAGAGGTACCAGCGGTGGGGTAGCGGAGGTGGCCAATACCCATGAAGCCGGGACTATTTGCAGACAAAGTTAGCACCGAGTGTTCACTGTTATGGTTTTACTATTATAATGGCAATATCAAGTTCAACTTACAGATCCTGGACACGACGGCCCTCATCGAAGACCTTGGCGGCCATACCATTGCCCTTGGCCTGGTAAATACGGCCACCCGCTGAACAGGTCGCAATACCACAAGCGTCTTGTCCTCTGTGTTGCAGGTAGTACAGCGCCTCGTGCAAAGTCGCGGCCGCATGGCACGGGAAGTTGCAATCTTCCTGCACCTGACCTAAGATAATAGCCAAAACACCACACATATTGAAGACGGCTGCGGGTAAATATCAGACGAAAATGACGTCGGTGGAACTTGGTAATAATCAGCTGTTTTATGTAGCGGTGGTTCCTGACATGAAGATGAAGCGTTAATATATTGGCCGTGGTGTATTTTTGGGGTATTTGACGTCTCAGCCACCGATGACCGGCGGAGACAGCGCAGAGCGCCGGTGGCGGAATCGATGATCGATCCGTCCCGTGGTACACAGCGGAAAGGGTACCGTCCCGTACTTTAAATGGGTATATATGGGGTTCGACTTTACATACCTTGGCAATGCGCACTCTCCTGTCTAGATAAAGCCAAAATCGAATTGATGAACTCACAACGGAAACAATGAATCAATCACCATCTCAGCCATCCAACAGATCAAAATTCAAAGATCCATCAAAAAAAAAAATCCCGAAGAAAAATTCCCTTCCCGCCACCAGTTGCCCTCTGGCTACCGCCTACTACTTCCTCGACACCTTCCTTCTTCCAGTCTCAAGCCCCCTCCCAGACCAATTAACTTCCTAGGAAAGGAACGATTCTAGATCTATCGATAAGGCCAATTCCTAGCAACTCTCGCACGCAATTTACTGACTGTGGGCAGAATGAGGATTTTTTCTTTACATCAATGCCTTCCCCGAGTGGCGGTTATTCCCTGTTTTTTTTCGCCCTTTTGTGCCCTTTTAGGAATGCCCGATGGGAGAGACAGTGCCGTTGCAAGATTTTCAGTTGGCCGCGGGGTAGACGGTCGGGCAGTCAGGCGGGGTTGTCTTAAACTATGAAACCATTCATACCATTTATTTAGTCGATGATGTATATCGTTCATCTTGTACATTTCAATTTATTATGGTCTCATAGGGGAGCACTACATATTACCAATTACAGACGCTTATATATCACAAAATAATAACTCCCAAATATCAAATATTTGCGCCACCGATAAGTGCGCTATCGGCTAATATCTGACTCCTACGTCACACAATGCTGTGGGAAGTTGGTCGGTTATGCGCCGATACAGCAGTTGCATATTTCAGTTTCGATTTATAAGTGCTCGCAGCACGGAATAGCTAGGATTATATGTATAGGGTTAAATACATCTATAAGGGTATGTTTCTTATAAGGGTATGTTTCTTATAAGGGTCTGTCCTATTATCATAACCCTCGATATACTATAATCACATGTAGTATTCAGATTCACTTCGATTTGTGCTTTGACCACCATCTCCAAAAGCCTAGATCCTCGTTTAGTTCTTGGCCATTACCAACCCTCACTATAAATGCAATGAAGATCTGGCATTGTGAGAATATTTTCTTTTGATAAGACTATTCCCCTTGTTAAATATGACTGACACAAACTCCAACCAGGTGGAGAAAAAACCAGCTAACTAGAGAAAAGAGACAAGTTCCCCCTACCTCTAACGAAAGAATATACATCCTTTTCTTCCTAGTCTGCAATAATGTGAATCCAAAAGGTGATGACAGATGTCAGGTGAGAACACTTAGGAAACTTGGCCAGAAGCAAACCACGAGGCATAGATAGTCCGACCGCATAATGCATCATAGGGCCTAGGACACACACATAGTGTTGCAATGACCCTCTGCGGAAATCTCGCTGGACACATTGCGGAAATATGCAGAGACCCAGTGCGTCGTCACTGGGACAATCTGTGAATCGGCAGATACGTGCGTATATAGGAGATTGACGGTAAGTGCATAGGAGATTGAAAGCCCATTACAGGATAAATAGGCTTTATGTATGGAATCTCATGATGCTAACATAACATATCATAGCGTTTTGATCGTGCTATTGTTGCTGTTGTCGTCTACAAACTGTTATATTGTATATTTATCTGTGTTGCAACCCCAACCCTAACAAACATATAATACGTGTAAGTCAACAAATAACCCTCCTTCCATTTTCGGCGTCGAATCAACCTTGAGTTAAACCCGACGTACCTTAATACTACTACTACTACTACAGAGTGAGCGGNGAAGCGACATACAGGCTTGCCTGGGGTACGTGAGTCTTCGGACTGCGGTGGCTCGTTTGCGGAATGCTTATATATAGGTAGTCAGAGGACCTTAGTCTCTGTCCGGTACCCAATCCGGCGTCGAATCAACCTTGAGTTAAACCCGACGTACCTTAATACTACTACTACTCCTTCCATTTTCGTCCCGAGTACATAATGCTATATGAAGTTCCTTCTATATCCAAATACCCCTCCAAATTACGTCTATTCAGCCAATCACCCACTACAAACGTCAAATGTTACTATACCACCATATATTTCGGCGTCACGGGACAACCAATAGCCATCTTTGACTACATTTCGCCACTGGCAATCGGCCGACAAGGAGGTCTAGAAGGCGTGTTTGGATATTGACAGATGTAGATGCCATTGCAGATATGCAGGTTGGTGGGATATGTGGATATTCGAATGGACATAGAACGGTGATGGATCATGGCCGACTGGCGGGGCGTGCATGGCGGTGGGGCGTGCATGGGGTAATCTCGATAAGCGTTACGCATTACTGGGTGGAATGGTAATGGTGAGTTTACGGATAAGCGGGATTGGGGGAAAAAATGGCAAGATTGCTGGAAGGAGACAATGACAGATAGATGGAACGGGGATGCAGGAGTGTATGCTATACTTTGGGATTCATGGGCAGATCATCATGGGGGATACCATCAGATCTCGAGACCCTCTCTGGTAGATTGGCCTGTTGTCCTACCAGCCTACCAGTTGCTACGCTACATCTCTTGGTTCATCTCTTGATTCATTAATACTCTTCATCATCCAAGTACCTACCCACCAACATGAGCCGCTAACCTGAGCCGTCAGCCGAGGCTTGGCATTTTGGCTGGACTATTGAACAAAGATGCCCCATTTTCTGGTCCCAACTAGTACTTATTGCCGCGAGCTCAGACCGTGCCATGTGGTTAAAAATTGGTGGCAGGTAGTGGGCAACGGGGGAACTGGTGGGTGAGTTTTTGATGAGATGGTAATGATGATGATGGGCCATGTATAATTGTGCGAAGTAGATGCGTGAAAGGAATATGTATTTCGTGGTGAGATACTAGGTTTACCCTTTGTTCGGAAAAAAAAAAATTGGATGAGGCTAGGAGGTTATCTAGTTGCTCCGAAGCTCGGGTCTTTTGTTGGAAAATCGGTAGATGGATGAGGTGTATCTTCCGGAGGCTATGCCGGGCGGGGGCCAGTCCGCTACAAAATCCCGAATGCACGTTTCTACTCCCTTCACCTGAAATAGAGAATACTAGGCCAAATTACCTAAGAAACCCGTGGCTTGTTATATATCCGAAATAGCCTTTGTGATCGGGCGCCACCTCGTATTATGTTGTTGACGCATGGACGGGAAACATGCTCTGGGTGATCATCAAACAGGTGCAAGATGTAAGGACCAGGTGGGGAATTACAAAGGGAACCTTTCGTGGGTCACGGGTAAACAAACGTTTAGTGTTTGCTGTGGCGATGTTAGAGCTTAATTGATAAAACAACAACAAAATATCGTGAGGGAAATCTTCCGACGAGAACACGAGAACACGAGAATATGAGGTATATTGTTTACTGGAAGATGCCGTTATAATATACCGAGTCATGATATTCCTTGATATCTTCACGCTTTTGGAACGGCAACTCCGTTTCCGTGTTTCTGGAAGTGAGAAGTCACACTAATCCGCAGGCGCTAGGCTGGATTACGGGGAAATAAACAGACAGCTGAATGCCGGGTAACATAATCAAATAAGAAAAGGAAAAATATCCATTTAAGGAAAAAGATCTTACGCTAAGCTAGCTGATGGGGATGGTGTTGTAGGGAAAAGTAGAGATTGGGAATTTATTACGTGATATTGAGTTAGTGAAGAAGGGTCTTGATAACTAGTGTTTAGTTCGTAGAGTCTTGCTCAGATGTAGATACCAAATGAATAGTATTCTCTAACTCACCTGCCCACAACCCATCTACAATAGTAACCTAACCATCGACCGTGCTCGCTACGCTCACGCGCACACACACTGACCCCAGTGATGATTCATCATATCTCTGTAAAGGGAAACTCCCACTTGTTGTTATCAGGTTGCTTGGACACCCAAGGAGGAGTCTAGAGGTCTGTGTGGTATGTATCTCTTTCTTAGCAGATGTGGGCATCTGTAATGGCGGGCTGGGCAATAAAAGCAACAATGTCAGGGTCAACGCAAGATGATGTGGCCGATGGGGGGTAGTATTGTGTATGCAGGTTGGTGAATGGGAAATAAGCTCATGATTATGTTCATGTTCTAGTGTAATGATGATTCTGACTTGAAGCCCTGAGTGATCTTTGGGTTTAAAGAATGCGGAAATTGCTTATATTATAGATTGACAACAGTCCACAATACAGTAACTACCACATTATTCTTCCGCTCCCCCTCCTCCCTATTCCCTTCCTTTGGTCCAAATGGATCGTCCCTGACACGTGGAATTGTCTTGGCGCCGTTGTTCATCCTGTACTTTCTTAGACAAAACTCTAACACTAGCTAAACACGACGCTGCAAAGATAGCAAAAGAGGTATTTATTCTAAAACTTGTATTGTTTAAGGCATGAAGATTCAGGCTGACGGGTTGCTGACAACTCAGCTGAGGAGAAAAGAAATACTAGACAATAGGACTATTCTCCGGTTTAGAATTGCGTTGTTTATTTTTATCTGGGAAGGAGACTTGTTGTAGACGAGGGTGTTTGGTACCGTGGGTATCGGGTTCGCAGGGTTTCTTTTTCTTCATTTTTATAATTCATTTTTTTTTTGGTTTGGGTAGGATATTGTGTGGTTCAACATCAACTGCCGGCTGGAAAGGCAATCAGCCATGGCACTTTTCTTAGGGGGTCCACGAAATACATCACCGGTGACCTGCCGCTTCGGCCTTCTGGGAGGAAACTAAATAGAGAAATGATCAGCCTGCTGATGTGCTAATGCATTCGTAGTGAATCTTGGTAACTGTCATGGTGATCTAGTGGTAGCCGTGCATATGGTTGGATCTTTTGGGCCCTGGAATGTGGGGGTTAATGACGAAGTTGATAGTGAAACTATGGAGAGCTAATGTATAGTGCTAATATAGTGGCTATTATATTGGAGACACAGAAGTTAGGAGGATTTTGTCATAGACCCAAGAAGCGTTTTGGGAATGAAGGAATTGGCATAAAAGAGTTGAAGAGAAGGAAGCGTTTCATGTTAGACTAAGTAACAGAATCTTGATTCTCGGCGGGAGGAGAGGAGAAAAGAGACAAAAGAGGAAGATATATGAATTGATATGTACATATTTAGTATCTTTTCTTCTTATGTATCATAGGTGATCATTTGTCTATTGATTCTGATGATATCTCCGGCGTTTCTTCTGCTGTGAAATATATAGTTTTTATCCATAACAGACTACACCATATTGCTAGGCATCCTATCCGCAGGAATCAGAGATTATTTTCCTCTCCGCGCCTTTTCCTTTTCCTTCTTTCTTAATCGTTTCATGTCTCAGCATCAAAATGCTCTTCTAAGAGAAACAACGAGAGAGATGCACATGTATACAGTGAGTATGTGCTTGTTTGCATCCATATAGCAAAAAGAAACAAATTCATATTCTAGATCTTGTGTAGCTAGAAATTGGTACCCCTAGCTGTATCCTTTTTTATAAGTTGCGTGCTTTTAGATAAAAAGCTTCCGACTCTGTCTCATGCCCTATCTTGGGGGCATGTCGAGGAAGGAGAGGAAATGGAGTTGTTAGAGGATCTCTACCCCATATTCCTTGTGAATAAATTGAACAATAGCCATATTGGTATAACCAAGCCGAGCTAGCTTTGTTTTCTTCAAAGAGCGTGGTGGAAGTAACTCTAACCCAAGGCTGTCAAATGTCTCGATTCTGCATGGACCGAGGTTTCGGGACTTTGTTTGTAAGAATCTGGAAACTAAGGTGATAATGAAAAAAAATAAAATAAAATAAAACCAAAACATTAAGATAATTAAAATGAAAATTAAATAAATCAGTTAAGCTCATGATGTGTGTCCACGTCTGGACGCATCTTTGAGGGATTGATTGGCCCGGCCCCCTTCACAAATCACCGTCAAATGCTACCCTTTCGCAATCGCACCATATCACACACATCTCTCTCTCTCTCTCTCTCGCTCCTCAAGCTTGTCCTCTTACTGGCCCATTACCAGGTATATTTCACTCTCTATAATACCCCCCTCTCCGAAACCCACTGACCATCAACCTCGCCGCAGAACCCTTTATGCCACTAGGACCCCCAAGTTCCCCGATCTCCCACCCCTCCCCACCGCTCCGATCTTCTTCATCCGTGCTCTGGACTAAATCCTGCAAAGATGAAGGGCAAGTTAGTTTGGAATGCCTGTTGCTCATGGTTCCGTTTTGTAGTATATGACCTTCCGGGACCCCATGATTTATTTTTCTTAGTGTAGGTTCTTCTTGTCTGCTTCGTTTTTGTTGGTCTCTTTTCTACCGTTGGCTTTGCTTGGTGCTCATTTGATTGGTTAATTTTCTTGCTTTTTAGGCAGGACGAATGATAAGAATAACTAGCTGGCTACGAGCGACAGACTTGAACTGCCAGACTTGGTTAACGACGTTGACAATCACTCATTAAGGAACAATTCTATTGTTAATTTTCTCTTCTTTCTTGACTATTTTATATTTATTTTCCTTATTGGATTACTGTTGGTGCTACGACTGACTACCTATTCGCTCCTTACGTTATTCTCTTCTCTGGATATTCTTCACTCATCTTTTAACTTTATTGTTGGTAACGATTTTGAAGTTGAAGATCCATCGTATTATCCTTTTTTTTTTTTTTTTTCTTTTTAAAAAAAAAATTATTTTCTACTTTATTTTCTTCTAAAGTCTTCTTAATTCAGAATTCGACATTGCCACCGAGGGTCACCGGGTCTTATATACACAAGCCTAAACACAAGGACAACACTTTTAGATCAAAAGAAGTGACAACAACGGTCTCTATTGGCCCTCTGATATAACACTTCTTTTGATACATCATAAAAGTCCACGCCAGCATACACACACACACACACACACACACACAACCGCCACCATGCCTCACATGATACAAACACCCGAAGTCTATGAAGAATGGATGTATGACTCCCACTCCAATATGACTATGGCTGTTGTCATCATCCTCACCCTTATCACAACTGGCGTCACTGGCGCTCGCATATATGTCCGGACAAGAATTCTCCACTCTATGGGAGCTGACGACTGGCTAGCAGTGGCCACATGGCTTTGTGAAGTTATTGCGGCCGTAACAACATCTATCGGGACGAGATATGGATTAGGAGAGCATCAGCAGATTGCACAATTAAATGTGGATAGATTGGTTGAAGGGTGGAGAGTAAGTTGACCACTCTATCTATCGATATGGATAGAGAATATTGTTACTAACTTACGTTATCTGTAGTGGTTTTACATCACGCTCGTAATTTACACCGTCGCTATTCTGTGTGTCAAACTCACGCTTCTTGTCCAGTATTACCGTGTGTTTGCCATCCACTCGGTGCGCTGGCGGTACATCGCAGCCATAGCATTTACGGGTTGTTGGTGTGTATCACAGATTTTTGTTGTGATATTTTGCTGTGTGCCGATTAAAGGATATTGGGATCCCCGGATCACCGATAAGAAGTGCTTGCCACATGCCCCTGTGTACTTGAGCAATGGTGCAGGCAATATCATCACTGATTTCCTGGTTTTGCTGTTGCCAATGCCAGCGTTGCGGAAGCTAAAGTTGCCTTTTGGCCAAAAGATGATGCTTATCGGTATCTTTTCTCTTGGCTTCCTGTAAGTCTTCCTTCTTCTTTCCCCTCGTAAACTTCCCGAAATGAATGCTAATCACCCCTGCAGAACTGTTGCCATCTCAATCATCCGTATGTTCTTCCTCACCAAGGAAAACGATCAGACGTGGTACTATGCTGTCGTTGTCATCTGGTCCTTCGCCGAAGTCACCTGCGCCCTCGTCTGCTCCAACCTCCCCACTCTCCGCCCCCTTCTCCAACGCGCCTTCCCTGGATTCTTCTCAAGATACGCATCAACCAATGCCTACGCCTCTGGCAAGCAGTCCGGCCTTGTTCCCCACAAATACGGTGCTGGAAGTAAGGTTAAGGGGGAAGGTGGCATTTTGCAGACGAGAACCATTAATGTAAAGAGTGAAAGCCGCGAGAGCTTCGTGGGCGGACATGGAAGAGCGATGAGTGGGATGGAGATGAATACCTTTGATACGGTTTTTGATACGAAGATGGAGAGGGAAGATTCAAGAGTGGAGTTGACACATGCGTAGTAGAGACGAGGAAATAATTATTCATGTATGTCATACGACTATGAAATGGTAGCGGTTGGGGTATAATGAGAAGCGGCTGGCGTTTATTCTTTTTGTAACTTTTCGTTTGTTTGTTATCACTTTTATTTTATTACAAGGGAGGCTTTTGTATGATATTATCCTTTCTTTTGTCAATTCATCAACGAGCTCTATTTGCCACCTAATGTCCCCAATAACCTGTCCTTTCCTTGTGAGCTATGTTCCCGAGTCATCAGGATTTCAAGTTTAGTTACACAAGATTGATAACAAAAAACTATATTTGAGGTTCGAATTGTTGAGCCAATTGACTTAGTCCCTCCCTACAGCTCATATCCGAACAACCCTATTCCTCTTCAGTCCTGGTCACTTACATATATAAACCAGAACCCCTGCCAATTATATTTCATCACTATTCTATACTTGTGTATATTTTTCAAGTTTAATAACGACATCAAATGCGGCCAATTGACGAGCATTTCAGGCAGTTGCTGGACAAAAGAGCAGAGAGATCGTTACTACGAAGGCTGACAACGCAACCTGATAATGCCGCCGACTTCTCCTCAAATGCATACCTCTCGCTCGCTACACATCCCGCCGTACTTCCTCGGTTCAATGATTTACTGCTATCTCACACTGGCTCACTACTAGGCTCCGGGGGCTCTCGTCTCCTTGACGGAAACTCATCGCTCATTGAAAAAACCGAAAAACTGATCGCCAAGGCTCATAATGGCTCTGCAGCTCTCCTGTTTGGCTCGGGATTTGAGGCAAACTGCGGGGTTTTTGGGGCTGTCGGGGGGGAAGGTGATGTTTGGGTTTATGATGAGTTGGTACATGCGAGTGTTCATGAAGGAATGAAGGGCAGCCGATGTCGGGAGAAGGTGGCGTTTGGGCATAATATGGTGTTTCCAGATGGAGCCTCTAGGGATCAAGACGGCCTGGGGAGTTTAGAAGAGGTGTTGAGGGGATTGGGGGACGTGGCGAGACAAGGGGATCGGAGGGTGTTTATTGCCGTGGAGGGGATTTACAGTATGGATGGGGATGTTTGTCCGCTGAGAGATGTTGTGAGGTGTGTGGAAAGCTGCTTACCCGAGGGAAATGGCTATATTATCATTGATGAGGCGCATTCCACGGGGCTTCTCGGTCCGGGTGGTCGAGGATTAGTCTGCGAAGGTGGATTGGAAGACAAAATGTTTATTCGGGTCCACACATTCGGCAAGGCAATGGGATGCTCTGGAGGCAAGTACATAGCCAGAACACTAAATTATGGTGGATCAACAACCGCTAACAATCTATAGCTGCCGTTATCTGCTCGGAAATTACTCGAACCTATCTTATCAACTACGCCCGCAGCTTTATATACACTACAGCACCTCCACCAACCACACTCTACGCCCTCCAATCTGTCTACGAGCTCCTTCTATCCAACTCCCTTCCTCCTCTCATCACCCAACTAACTACCCTGACTCACTACACTCACGCCCTCCTTACCACTCTCTATATCTCATTATCTCCTCCCTCGTTTCTATTCTCTATCACCACGACCCTACCATCCTCCCCCATAATCCCCATAATAACTCGCCATCCTCGCTCCCTCGCTGCATATTGCCAAGCCCATAACTTCATTGTTCGCCCTATAGTCTCCCCAACCGTCCCCGCAGGCCGCGAACGCATCAGAATCTGCCTCCATGCCTCAAATACAAAGGAGCAGATTGACGGTCTGGTGAAAGCTATTGGAGAATGGGTAAAGGCGGAGATGGAAAGGAGCCGGAGCCGGAGGCCGAAATTATGAGGAGAATGTGTATGAAGTAGGTGTGTGTGCCTTGACAGCTAAGGAAGGGAAGGTGCAGGTTAGAAGTTATATTCTTGAGTGTAGGCTCGTAAAGAGGACAGAGTTTGTCGTAGTGATTAAATGTAGTATTTAGTGTAAAATATATCAAATGACCTTGGATAATTAGTTAAGTTATTTTGATATTCATCTTTCTAGTTTTTCAGCACCCACAACCGCTGTCTTTGACTTCGGTTTTCTCAAAGCTTTTCATAGGCTCCAGGCCCCAACGACCAAACATCAACGCATCCTCATCCCAGCCATTGCAGTCAGTCGTCAGCATCTTTTCTCCAGTGAAAATAGCATTGGCGCCGGCTTGGAAGCATAGAGCTTGCTTTTCCTCAGTCATGGTCTTGCGACCAGCGGCAATACGAATGATTGTACTCGGCATAAGAATACGTGCGGTAGCAATTGTTCTAAGCATCGACGGGAATTCCAGCATGGGCCGGTCACCGAGAGGCGTTCCCTTAATTGGGACCAATGCGTTGACAGGGAAGGATTCGGGGTGTGTAGGAAGAGTCGACACGGTATGTAACAGCCCAATGCGATCTGATGACTTCTCTCCGAGACCGAGAATACCACCAGAGCAAACCTTGATCCCGGCATTCCGGACATTCGCCAACGTCTTCAACCGCTCATCGTAGCTTCTCGTGGTGATGACGTTTGGGTAGTACTCCCTGCTTGTATCCACATTATGATTATACGCCGTCAACCCCGCACCCTTCAACTCCTTTGCCTGCTCCTCATCAATCATCCCCAAAGTCACACAAACCTCCATGCCCATCCCCCGCACCCCCTCAACCATACTCTTGATATTCTTTAGGGCATTCTTCCTTCCGCGCATATCACGCCACGCCGCGCCCATGCAGAACCGAGTAGAGCCGTTGGCCTTGGCGGTAGCGGCGGCGGCAAGGACGGACTCGACAGATTCAACACGCTTGGCTTCGAGGCCGGTGCCTTGCTGGTGACGGGTGGATTGGGCGCAGTAAGAGCAATCTTCGGAGCAGCCTCCGGTTTTGATGTTCATGAGAGTGCAGAGTTGGACTTCGGAGGGTTTGTGGAAGCGGCGGTGGACGGTGGCCTGGGAGTTAATGATGTTTGTTAGTGTTGTTATTATATATCATGTGGTGATATCTGCACGCTGCGGTTTCTTATACTTACTGCCTGATACGCTAACTCCATCAACGGCTGATAGTAAATGGCACTAATCTCCTCCCGTGTCCAATTATTTCTAACCTCGGTCGCCTCACAGGCTTTCTTAAAGATAGCATTGGCCTCTTTTGATCGTTGGGTCTCAATGTTCTTAGCGCGCATATCAGCCTCGGAGATTTCAGGAGGGGATGGAACATGTTGGTAGTGTTGAGGTTCCGGTGTGACAATCTCGGTGGAGGCGGTGGCAAGGGCGCGGGTGAACGTGATGGAGAGGCTGGAGGCGGGGCGGGCGAGGAGGAGGGGGGAGAGGCGGCGGAGGCCGCGAGTGGAGAGGGACATTGTATATTTGGGGGCAGAGAGTTTGGCGGCTGTCGAAGGTGGTGACCAATTTGATGAGCTTTAAGGTAGATAAAATAAGTTGAAGTTGGGTTAGGCTAGCCAAGAGAGTAGAGTATGGTTGAGAAGTAGAACAGAAACAAATATTAAAAAAAAAAAAGCTTTAATTTCATCATCCATTGGGTACCCGCCATTTATCAAAATAAACACAAATAGCTCCCCCCCCGTCCGATCCTACTCTGCAAGCAACCTCGCTCCAAAAGTCGTATGTTGCATCCGTTAGTCAAATATCACATATAATCAAACCAACCCTTTGCTATCAAGTCAAGCCAGATGACCCGCAATGCGCCATTTCTGAATCACACAATGACACCACAACCATCTCCTCTATGATAATCATACTCATAGGCCAAGTTGCCAAGTTCATCCAAAAAAGACATAATAATTATCATACATAATACTATAAGATGAAGCACCACTTACAAGAATCCCACGCCCCAATTAGCCGACTAACCCCTCAACAACCCAATTCAACCAACCTATAATCTCTCCCTTCTTCCCTCTCAAGTCTATCTATCTGCCCCATGCATATTCCGTCTCACATTTTATTCCACTGTGACTCTGATGGCCCATCTGCAAGCCAAGACCTCCGTTACGACATGCCGCTATGCCGTATTAAAGTTTGTGGTATTAGACGCCATGGTGACTCGACGTCGAAGGAGGCAGTACCGATGGTTCTTGTGTGTTTGAGTTTGGAGTAGTGAGTCGGGCCGGTAGGAAGATAAAATAGCACCCACAGGGTTCTATTATTCTATGTCTCACTCGTTTGGCTAGTAATGGTCGCTTCAACTTATGCAGTATATGTATTACATAATCTGGGCCTGTGACTTGTGAATACACAACAAAATTAGGCAATTGCCGTGTTTGGCCCGAATTCAACAAGGCAATCATTTGCAAATTGCTCAATCTACGCAACTTCCCCATTTCACTCGAGTCTCTCACTTCTCACTTCTTAATCCCACTTACACCCACGTAATGCCGCTTTGTGTGGCCAATTAGAAATGGCAAATCGCCAGTTGTGGAGTGCGAATTTACCTAGGCTATTTTATTTGTTGACCCCAGCGTTCAATAAATTCATGGTGACCCCACTAGAGCTCTTTTGGTGGCTAGCTTTGTGCGGGCGGGAAAGGTAAGGGAGGGAAGAAAGGAAAGTTTATGGGTAAAATGGATTGCAGCGATTCTCAGCAGAATGACGGAACAAAGCGTGTGTAGTTATGGTTGGTTGGGATTTGAGGAATAGTTGAAGGTAGTATGTTAAATGGGGTAACTGAGAAACTGGATTTTGTCTTCCTAGAAAACAAAAAGCAAAGGTCCACAAGAAAATTGAATCTTAAATACGGGATATATCTGCGCCCCCTTCTTGAAATCCACACACTCTAACTGGCCAGCCAATCCCTCAAGCATCATATTTCAGACGGGTCTCTGACGATCTTCCCTAGTTTCCTCCCATTCCCTATCTATCTTCCCCAAAGTCTAGACTTCCTTGGTATAACTTCTGGACGATTCCCATATTCGTTGAATAACCAGAATAATATCAGGATTCCCAAAGAGCCGCAGAACCTCCGAGCACGGATGGCCAATAGCAGTAGGCTGTGCTGACGGGAATATGGATTTATGCTGATCGGCAGCTGTGGTGGGGAATTGTGATTATATGGATGGAGTGGGTTGGGAAGGGATAATAAATGGACTGGGGAATAACATAATGAAGACAGGATGGTGGATCACGTGAGCTGGGGGATAGATATTGTTGAGGGTTAATATATAAGATAGTCTCTAAATGGTATGTAGTATTCTAATACGGCATGCCATATCCTCTTTTTTAATATCATTGTTACTCCACACCAAAGATCAACCAGAGTTCCCAGGACCGCCAACAACATGCCGCCTCCCCCCGCCCTTCTCCTCCGGACCCTCCGGACCCCGCAAATCTACGGAGCAAACACCGAAGTTGGCAAAACCATCTTTTCTACAACCCTTGCTTCCACCGCTCTGTCCCTCTACCCTACCCAACGCATCTCCTACCTCAAGCCCGTATCCACCGGACCTCTAGATGATGCTGATGAACGGTAAGGCTTCGCTGAACTGTTCAGTTATGATGGTAGGATACTAACAGATGACACAGGCATATAAAACAATATGCACCGGGGACAAATTATGCCACTCTATTCCAATATCATTTACCAGAATCTCCGCATTCCGCCGCCGCTGTTTCGGGATTACATGTTCCTTCGGACGCTGAACTGTTAGCCGGGATTACCTATCATGCGTCTCAAGTCGCCTCTATCGGTCCTGGATGGCTGTTCCTTGAAACCGCCGGGGGAGTCCATTCCCCAGGACCCTCTGGGACAACTCAAGCGGAGCTGTACAAAGCTCTGCGCTCTCCTGTTGTTCTTGTTGGTGATTCGAAGTTGGGTGGGATCTCAGGAACCATCTCGGCCTATGAATCACTAAAGATCCGCGGGTACGATGTTGACGCAGTCGTTTTATTTAGAGAGGGACAGTATAAGAATTACGAATATCTCCGTGATTACTTCTTTAAACTTGGTGTCAAGGTTGGGACAATTGAGGCACCCCCGCAAAGAAATCAGAACCCTGTGGAGGAGTACGAGGCTATGACGGAATTTTACAGGAGACAGGTATTATCCGGTGATGCGGAGGAAATCCTAAGCCACCTAGACAAACAGCACAAATCACGTATCGAAGAGCTTGAGTCTCTAGCTGGAAATGCCCATAAGACCATCTGGTATCCCTTCACCCAATCCTCGCTCCTCCCCGCCTCCAAAATAATAACCATCCATTCCGCCTCTGGGTCTCATTTTCAAGTCCTCAATAAAGACTCGCAAGACCCATCAAAGTCTTTATTAACCCCTTCATTTGATGGTTCAGCGTCTTGGTGGACTCAGGGCTTGGGTCACGCGCATACCCCATTGACATTGTCCGCTGCATCCGCTGCATCTCGCTACGGCCATGTGATGTTTGCTGAGGCTATACACCTACCCGCTGCTCACTTAGCCTCTTCGATGATCGAAGGGGCAAAGACATCGGCTCCGGACTCGGCGCCATCTCGGTTAACACGTGTTTTCTTCACGGACAACGGAAGTTCTGGTTGCGAAGTGGCTGTGAAAATGGCGTTGCGGGCATCCCGTGTGCGGTACGGATGGTCCCCTAATGACAACATTGAGATCATTGGATTGCAGGGGAGTTACCATGGAGATACTATGGGTGTTATGGATTGTGCACCACCAAATGTCTACAATGAGAAGGTAGAATGGTATAAAGGAAAGGGCTTCTGGTTTGATTATCCAACTGTAGGGTTCGGGGAAGCAGGGTGGAAGGTGGAGAGTCCGGAAGGATGGGAGGGACCGAAGACGGATCAAGGTTTTGATGGACTCGATAGCATTTTTGATTTAGAAAGCCGAGAAGCAAGAGGGGATCATAAAGAATACGAGAAGTACATTCTAGATACCCTAACTAGGCTGACTGCATCTGGACGGAAGTTCGGAGCCTTGGTCATGGAACCCGTAATCCTTGGAGCCGGCGGCATGAAATTTGTGTAAGTAACCCCCTCCTAAGAAGTACACTGGTATATTAACTAACGTATACTCCCCAGTGATCCCTTATTCCAGCGTACCCTCGTCTCAGTCATCCGCGCAAACCCCCACCTCTTCGGCACCCCCGTCGCCCCTATCGACCCCAGCCCAAACACCTGGCTTGGTCTCCCCCTCTTCGCCGATGAAGTATTTACTGGCCTTTATCGTCTGGGTCGCTTCTCTGCCTCGTCATTTCTCAACATTGCACCTGACATCGTTGTCAACGCCAAGTTATTAACTGGCGGCCTTGTCCCGATGTGTACAACGCTGGCATCGTCGTCCATCTATTCGGCGTTTCTAAGTCCCGATAAGTCTGATGCGTTGTTGCATGGGCATAGCTATACGGCATATCCTGTTGGATGCCAAGTTGCTGTTGATTCGTTGAGGGAACTTGATACACTATCCACTGATGGCTCATGGGATTCCTTCCGCGCATCCTGGGCCAATAATACCCATAGTAACAAAGATAGTAGCTCGTCAGTCTGGTCTGTCTGGCCCAAGTCCTTCGTTGAATCCCTCCCCGGCCCTGCCATCTCCTCAGCCTGGGCCCTTGGCTCTGTACTTGCCATCACTGTGCGCGACTCCTCCTCCTCCGGATACAAATCCACAGCGTCCCTCGCAATGCAACAGCGGTTATTAACCGTGACATCTGGTTGGAATATCCATAATCGGATTTTGGGCAATGTTATTTACTTGATGGCAGGACAGCGGACTACACAATCGGAAATCCGGGAACTCTGTGAAAAGGTTAATGTATCAATCTAAGAATAAGCAAAGAGATTTTGATTATTAAGATAAGAACTGATTAGTTGAAAATATTTCATACATAGGGTTAAAAACCAGGTTTCAGGCGGTCCTTGGTTATTGAAATTCATTTGCATTAATAGGCTTTAGAACAATATTGACAAGAGTAAATAAGACTAATTTGTCAGTTACAAAGCTACCCTTCGGTGAAATTCATGTAGAAGCTATTCCTTTTGATGGTAGAAAGGCTGAAATCGGGTTGGGATGTTAGATCTGTTGATTAAATTAGATTAGATGGTCGTGCGAGTGGCACAAGAAATAGACACAGAGGGACAATATGGTCCTGTGGACGGGAGATGATGGTGTGGTGGGGCAGGAAGAGAAGATACTAAGTATAGTGGCATATATAAGGTATCTAGCCGAGAGTGAAAGTATGGTGACGGTAATGGTAATTACCTCCCGACATGCGGATTAGAGATCACTTTGGTTATAAGATTGTCTAATTATCTGATGGATTAGAACCATCACGGAATTTAAGAAATAAACGAAACCAAACACTCCTCAGTTGCTCGCTTGTTATGTTTAATAGAAAGCTGATACCACTCTCATCTCCATTCTCTGTGTCCTATCACATCCCAATTGATGTGTGATGGCACTTCGATCCTACCCTATATATACGATATGGTGATGAACGGGAAATGGGAGCAGGCATGAAGGTGGCGATGGCCTTAGAACCGGAGAGATCTGGTAGCTAAATAGTTTAGATATCAGGGCCAAATGTGTGTCAAGTAATGAATATAAATATGAAAACTCTAGCGAAGTGAACTCAAGCATTACTGCCTTTTCTCTATCCACTTAGTCAGTTAGTCACTCTCACCTCCTGGCCTTAATATCCATTCACCTGAGACACCTGCCCCCCTGGCTACCCGTGAAACCTTCGTCTGCGTGCTGAGTCTCATTCCTACTCCTATTACCTCTTCTGCTCAAATTAACTCTTCTTTTATTATCCCCTCTTACATTTTCCCTTGTGTCTTTCTTTTTGTTTTTCCCCGTAGAATACTAGCTCTAAGACGACCTCAGCCCTTGGAATCACCGCGTCCACTGATGTTTCTAAGCCGAAATCTCCGGTCATCACACCAGACGGCGCCTTTAACAGGATATATCCAGTATTTGCTGTTGTTGCCGTCATTAAAATTGTTATTTTGGCCTTTTAGATATCATTTAAATAAGGGAGTTCTAAAAGAAAAGTGGATTCGAAGTTTCGGGTACTCGTAAGGCTTGTGTAACGTTAAAATGATGGGGCTAATTGATTGATTGATGTATTAAGTAGAAATGATGGGATGAATTCAATAAACGAACTAAGGGAATAATGAATTTCCATTACTGCAGGATGCTGGTTGATTTTATATCAATCTCTTGACATACTAGGAACGCATCTTGATATAGTGGCAAACTTAGATAACAACATCCGGTTGAAACAATTTGTGATGCTCTTTTAACTCATCACGCCTCCAGGCATTATCAAGCGTTATTTATGGTTTATTGATTTAAGTTATATCGGCTAATCTAGTGAAGATAACGAGACGCCGGATTGGTTACCGGAGAGAGTGTGAGGCCATTTGTACTGCCTATAAATTCCAAGGTTTGATTTGATTGATTTTATTGGTTTACGTCTACATAAATAAATTCCAAGATTTTGATTTTGATTTTTGATTTTATTGGTCTCCGGTGCTAATCCCTGCATGCACGCCACAATTTGTGGCGTATGCCGTCGTATTG